>JAUELG010400943.1:0-20056 GCA_031471515.1 Dendraster excentricus | reverse complement strand
TCTCTCGGACCCACCTCCAGTTAAAACTCCGATGGAGTATTTTGGAGGATTAAACTACCAAGTACCAAGTACCAAGTCCCCTTTAAAGGGAATTTAGTCCTTTACATGCAGGGTATAACTTTAAGATATAATCTGTTATATCGGAAATGTTATGGACAATTAACATTAGCAAGGTCTGTTTTCAAGCATAGCAAAACAATGGCGTATCACACAATTCGACTGAAATGATATTAAGCGTTTCACTTTTAAAAAACAAGATGAGCTGCAGGGCAATTGAATTATTACATTATTCAACTTTATTGTTATGAACAAACTCTGGAATTTCAAATTCGTCAATAAGTCAGGGCCAGGTCATGAAAGCATTACCATACTGGTCTGTATTGTAGACATGAAGCTTGTCTATTTCACGTGTGCCCTGCAATTTTAACCATATAGTTACCTAAAGAAATGTCATGTTAAAGACTGCCCAAATGTTTGAACAAGGGTGACTTCAGGTTTTGAAGATATTTGACTACTGTATACTTCTTGAAAATAATTTATACAATTTTCATGCCGAAATAAGGGTACAAACTGTGGTTTTGACAAAGCTTTGCCATGAAATTCCCCATGTTGTTACTTTTGTATTAAAATAACACCTATAAGCAGATAAGGTTCATAATTTGTCCTCATTCATACTCTTTATTAACCCGCTGAAAACTGGTCCCGAAATATTTCGGGCTTGAGTCTATGGGGAATGCGTGTTATACCAAAATCAATTCGTCCTCAACGGGTTAAGATGATGATAGAACATGTCCCATTTGTAATGAAAAATTATGCCATCTCATGAATATAGCGTTAAGATTATGCTTATCAACAGTAATATGGTTGTTCCATTTTAGCTATTTTTGAAAACAGACCTTGGTGTGGTTAATTGATCGTGACAAGTCATGCATGAATGATTTCATCTGGATTTCATGCGAATATTATCTGTAAGTTGATATACAATATCATATATTTTATCGTAAGTGAATACGAAATTATTTATATCTCTTACAAGTGTCCAGTTCCTTTTTTTTGCGGAGTATACATATATTCATGAATAATTCTTAGGTTGAGTGAAATAATTATATTTTTATATAATTATACATAGCTGTAAAATAAAATTCCGATCGCCCACCACTTGAATAAATACATTTATCTACAGGACTAATAATGCATCACGGCAATTTGGTCAGAAACCCAGGGGGTCTGTCCCCATATAAAGAAGGGTATCATGCGTGACCAAGAATTCACGTAAAAAGGGTGTTTTTACGATCATGCGTTTGTTACCTGAAAAGGGTCTCAAAATCACCAAAAATCAGAAAATATGGTATTCTTTTTAAACTGATGAATTACGCATTGAGGCTATTTAAACACATAAAACAAGTTTTTCTCACCGTTCTGAGCTGAAATATCCACCAAATCCTGGTTCAAAACATTGCACACATTCGCAAAGACAGCCCCTGGATTTATCCCATATATAGTATTACTTGCTTAGGGTATAAACATAGTTATAACTTGGGGCTTAACAAAATCTATATTACTTTCTTAGGGTAGCAAATTACCAATAATCATACTTAGGGCGTATTTTTTGCATCACGCAAATACGTGTTTAGGGTGCTTTTGGCAAGTCCTTGGTCAAGCATGATACCCCACTTTCTCTGAGGACAGACGCCCCTGGGGTCAGAATACCTTTTAACAATACATCTCTGCTCATATCCATTGATCGTGTGAATCAAAAATACTGCATTATCTTATACCCATTCAACAATATTTTTGACTTAAAAATTAGCCCAACATCGTCAATACGTCATTTTGTGATATAATGGCATAACGCCAATTTCCGACAATGGCCCAATGAGATAATAAGGCACACCTTATGTATTTCCTTTTCCCCCAAAAAAGTCCCTTTATGTTTTCTACTATTTGAATTGAATTGAATTGAATTGAAATTTATTGTGTCCATGAACATTACATACATAGAAATTTGTCTTCCACTGGTTACATAATTTGACAGAATTATTGGGGGAGGGGCACGTGCTAAGCTACTCAGTCTCCACAATCCTGACTTTACAATACTTTCAATTACAATTAATTTAGTTATATATTTGGCTGATTCAAGACGACTCCTTTGTCTATAAGAACTTTGAATTTGTATTAACTTGGTTCGTTATATATACGGTCATTTGTAGTAGTATTCATTAATTTCACTTTCTTAACAAGATCATGATGTATACATTAGGCAGAGACCATTATTATTGTTTCAGATAGACATGTATAGTTACGTGACCCTGAAATCATGATTTAATTGTAATGTAGCTAGTAGATTTGTATCAACGACTTTGTCGCAATTTCCAGCAATTCTAACTAGTTTTGTCAATCATTACAATTATATAATGCAAGATTCAACACTTTTCAAAGTATATACAGTATAAACTCAAATCACCAGAGCATAAATATGCAAATAATACGTAATGATAAAGTATCTCTGATCTATGTGATAAGATAAAAACAACGTGTTCACAAACACTTAACAACACAGCAAATGTATAGATGCAATGACCCAAATATAATACCACATATTATGATGTAAACATTAGGTATGGACAATGATCATTGTTTCAGTTATATAGACATGCAAAGTTCCGTGACATTGAAATCATATGATGTAATTTGTAATGACGACTTTGTCGCGAATTTTAGCAATTCTTGCTGGTTTGTTAATCAATACAATCATATAATGCCAAATTGAATAATTGTTTAAGTATAAACACCAATCACCACCCCATAAATAGGCAAATAATACCTTATTGATAAGGTATCTCTGATCTGCGTGATAAGATTAAACATCAATGCGTTTATATAAAATCATAACAACATAACAAAATAATGTACAAATGCCATGAACCAAATATAGATCACACACACACAGTATATAATTATACAGCACAATGAAAGTGTAGACTGAATCTGGATATGTGTCACTCATAAAGCTATCAAATAACAGTATTATTCCTCAATTATGCACACAACATTGTCAGGATAGCCTACCTTATGCTTTTAATAGCTTTCAAAAATATAACAATGCTTCAAGCACATTTTGCATTTCTTCTCAATCTCTTCATCCGGATTAATAACAAGGTCGGTTTCTTCATGTAGCCAATTCACTTAATCAAATAAAAAAAAATTCATTTCTATGAAAAGTACAACACTCAAAGCCTACAATATGTAATGTACGTGTATATATTTCTTGAATAGTCCATACTGTGCAAATCCATAATGTGTTAAGCCAATCCACTTACTAGTACAGTATAAACAGAATCTACTTTTTCATGTAAAAATACCACACTCAAAGCCTAAAAATATGTATATATTTCTTGAAAAGTCCATAATTTGCCAATCCACAATGTGTTAAATCAATGTGTAAATCAAACCACTTAATCATATAAAACATTTCTTCTAAATCTCTGCATTCGTATTAATAACAACGTCGGTTTCTTCATGAACTATAATCAAATGCAGCAATATATTTCCATGTAAAAGAAAATACCACACTCCAAGCCTACAGTATGTTAATATTTTTTAAATAGTCCATAATGTGCAAATCCATATGTTAAATCAATGTGTAAGTCAATCTGCTTAATCAAACAGATATACATTTCCATGTAAAAATACCACGCCTAAAGCCTACTATATGTATTCTTGAACAGTCCATACTGTGTTCAGTCAAAGCCTACAATATGTTTATATTTCTTGAATAGTCCATAATGTGTAAATCCATAATGTGTTAAATCAATATGTAAGTCAATCAACTTAATCATATAAAACAAATACATGTATACATTTTCAATCTAAAAATACCACACTCAAATCCTACAATATGTATATGTATTCTTGAACAGTCCATAATGTGTTCAATCAAAGCCTACAATATGTATATATTACTTGAATAGTCCATAATGCGCAAATCCATGTGTTAAATCAATGTGTAAGTCATTCAACTTAATCATATAAAACAAATATACATTTCTATGTGCAAATACCACACTCAAAGCCTACAATATGTATATGTTTATTGAACAGTCCATAATTTGCAAAATCCATAATGTGTTAAAGGTACGATTGAGTATTGGTAAATCCCGAAGTGCCCCCCTAATTATTTTTGTGAGATAATGAAAAACTGACTGTCAAATTCGAAAGAACATACGATTTTAGTGACAAAGTAAACTTTATTTGATCAAAATCGGTTCAGAAACGGCTGAAATATTCATAAAAATAGTTTGTTCAAAAAGGTCAGTTACCGGCCATCTTTGCGATATTTAAACAAAAATTAGAAGAAAAAAATGCCGTAAACTGCTGTAAAAATAGTCTAAATGGGTTTTAAAAATTCGTTGGGGATATTTCTATTGAATCAAAACATTAAATGCACAATTTTGTATGAATAAACGCTAAAATCAATGATTTCTCTAAAAACAGCGCCCTCTTACGTTAACGGTTATTTTTTAATGATAACACGCGTTGAAATTGTTGGTGGTTTAACATTATCTATACTTTTCGGGCATGGTAAAGTTATTACTATTTCTTTGTTCCGTAATGGTGCACGTTTTGGTAACTAAAGTTAAGCTTTACCAATACTCAACTCTCCCTTTAAATCAATGTGTAAATCAGTCCACATAATCATATACATTTCTATGTAAAAATACCACACTTAAAGCGTACAATATGTGATTATTTCTTGAATAATTCATAATGTGTAAAATAATCAATTACATGTTTAACTTTATTTACATGCGTGTACAAAAAATCATTAGAAGATAATAATTCCAATACATAACAATTATAACATCATTTAATATTCTTGTTTGTTGGTTCCACTCGAAGACAAATATCAATTTTGACTTACGTGATGATATTATATTCTACATGAGATAAACAAAGTCAGCATATGAAACATTTGAAATCGATAACGATCGACCATGGCAATTAATTAATATTCATTTAACGTACATTAGTTCCTACATCAACGTGTTTCCACAAAGTGGACACAATTATTTGTTAAAAAATACCTAGTAAATATATAAATATGTGAGTATAGAATTGTTTTAGTGATTCGAGTTGCTGAGTTAATGAAACGGAAGACGAGGAAAATAATGCAATATTGTACAATGCAACATATCTGGAAGATATCGAGTAAACTCCATCCGTAAATATTTTATAGATTCAATTCAAATTTATTCAACACTTGTTGTAACAATTTGAACAACTTGGATATCCAAAAGAAGCATTTTGGACCAGAATTTGGACCAGACCTGACTTCAAATATTTCCTACTGGACCTGGTCTAAACTGCGAAAAAATGTTTGCAGTCCTAGTCTTGGACTTGAAAAATTCCACGACTACCTTCCTCCCCGCGTCTCGTATCTCCAGACATGTTATTGTTCGTGTGTTCAGAACTAGGCTAAAACGAACGTGCCGCTAAATGCTATTACACTAATGTCAATGGACCTCCCGCGCGAACGCGCTAACGCACGCGTAGCCCTCTATTGGCCTTGTCCGCCTCACTCTAAGACAACGCGATAGAGTTTTCACATTTATCTTCCAAAGCAGAAATTTGAGTCGGAGTAATATTACTTAAAAAAGGAATAATTATTACAATGCATAAAGTAAAATAAATTATGTTCTTGAGTTGCATTGCCCTTTAAGTTTCAACCATTAAAAAAATCAACATTCTAGTGTAAATGTTGGTTGAAATGGTTATTCAATAGAAAAATGATTAAAACATTTTTAAAACCATTTTGGTAGATTTTGGACCTGAATCGCAATTAAAAAAATATTTCTTTTTATTTATTGTAAAGAAGTTGGTCCCCCAAATTTATTTCAATATGATATACATACTTGAAGATATTTCAACTGATTTTAACCAGTTTTGAAAACACACAATAGACTATGTCATAAGAATTGCATGCTCTTTAAAATTCCACACCCAGTGTAACTTGTATTACCTCAACACAAATAATAGTCAATTCCTTTATACCAAAACATGAATACCCCTTAAGTGTTGATAAATGCATTCATTTATCAAATGTACCTTTTCAGACCAGATAGCTTGGCATCGTCTAAGATTTTTTGTAGATCGTCTCGATAACATCCAGTTTGGTTCTTGAACTTAAAGAGGCACTCTCTAACAGCATCCATACGAATACCATGGTGTTTGGCAAGTATGTTGCCAGCTTCGTTATATGATATTCCTAGGCGATCACAGAACGACGTGTAGTCACCATCACTGGCGGGAAAGTTCCGTGCTAACGTGTGAAGCTGCTCGTCCGTCACCTCCACCCTGCAGTTGTTAAAACGTAAACGAACAAACGCAACATTGAAGTGATTAGGCACTTCCCAAGGTAGAGTAACACATATGTGCACCGGATAGGGTGTCTTTTCGAATGAACAGCAATACAAAGAACAGTAAATTTGGTCGGGCACGTTTTGGTCTAGGGCGCAGTGGTAACACCATATTTGGTCTCTCTTTTTGTCGATTTTCCAAGCCAGTGCTTGATAAATCACTCGTACCTTTCATAGCATAGCACAATGTGCGCCAAAAATGTGAAAATTTGTGTACAAAACATAAGGGGAGTTGTCCACACAATTTTCAGAGTGTTATATTGCCTATTTGACTTCCCCGTATGGATAAATTGACATCTTGTTTTCTTGTTTCTTGTCCGATTATGCTCTAACTTTCAAAGATTATATTATTCCCTCTCTTTAACTCTTGAAAGCATAATTTTGCTTGGGTTTCCTTTTCCTTTAAACGATCCTCAAAGAGTGGCTCAATGGATTACCTCCTTGCAATATTCGAACCCGCCCCTTGACTGGTAGATGGTCTCTCTAAATCCGCCCCTTGGTGACTGGTGGATGGTCTCTCTGAATCTGCCTCTTGGTGACTGGCGGATGGTCTCTCTGAATCTGCCTCTTGTTGACTGGCGGATGGTCTCTCTGAAGCTGCCTTTTGGTGACTGGCGGATGGTCTCTCTGAATCTACCTCTTGGTGACTGGCGGATGGTCTCTCTGAATCCGCCCCTTGGTGATTGGCGGATAGTCTCCCTGAATCCGCCTCTTGGTGACTGGCGGATGGTCTCTCTGAATCTGCCTCTTGGTGACTGGTGGATGGTCTCTCTGAATCTGCCCCTTGGTGACTGGTGGATTGTTTCTCTGAAATCCATTGAATGAAAGAAAAATCGAGAGGAGCTATCTAAAACTGACGTCTAAATAACATTATTCAATTATCACTTGTCCTAAAATGTACTCTAAAAAGAAAAAAACGTTCCTTCGCACTGCGCGCCTGAGTTATTCTAATAATTGGAGGGCCAAAGTCGAAAAAACTTACTTTAGGTTGCCACATCCCCACAACAAGTTTAAACCGATTCTGATTGCAAGTGTTTTTAATGAGACAACATAATTCAGAGGTCTACCTCAACAAATTTGTTGCGAACACCTCTAAATCCAAGATAACGTCCAAAATGGCAGTCGTTTAGTATTGCTATAGATAATTGGCGAATTTCCCGATTGACACCTCGATAGCAACAATATTTTGCAATCGTATTAAAGACAGTAAAATTTCCTAAAATCTGACACCGAACACTGAATTTCAAGATATGTAACACGGTCATTTTTAGCCCCAAACGCAAATTTTAGGCATTTTTTTTCTCCCAAAATATAAAATTATTGATCTACATAATTCCGCATAAATTAATAATTTTATTAGCAATTGCATAAACACTATTCAGAAAACTGTCCGATTATATGAACAACATTCTGTGAAAATTTAAAGTGTGTACCGTATCTGAACATAAAGTTATTACACTCGGAAGCAAGCATTTGATATTGAAAAATATAATAATTTTGCCCGATTTCCTAAGCTGTACAGGGTGTCTCAAAAACGTGTAATCTTGACAATTTTTGTGTTGTGTACTAAATAAATGCGTCCAACTCGAGACAACTTGGATTCCAGTTGTGATGAATATTCCACCCTCATTTTGTAATCCACGTAGATATTGTGTCTGTCTTGTATTGTTTACTGCATGTATGTAGCACTGCAAACTTAGATGTAGGGTTGAGTATCGGTAAACCCCGATATGCCCCCCGAAATTTTTTGCGAGATAATGCAAAACTAATTGTCAAATCCGAAAGAACATGCTATTTTAATTACAAAATAAACTTTATTTGATCAAAATCGTTTCAGAAACGGCTGAAATATCCATGAATATAGGTTGCTCAAAAAGGTTAGTCACCGGCCATCACCTAGCAATAGCATTAGTCGTTTGTAATTTAACATTACTTTGAAGCATGGTAGAGTTATAACTAATAGCTTTTGATGTAATGGTGCAAGTTTTGGTTATTAAAATTCAGTTTGAAAAAAAAAAATGTACTCTCATTACCAGAACTCATCTATCACTTTAAGATTGACCTATACTCAATCCTCCCTTTAATTCCACTCCCAATAGAGCATTCCAGTCAGCTGCACACTGATACGCTTGCAATGCCTATATTGCGAATTCGAATCATACTGCGTGCCCATGACTTTTTAAAAAACATTTGTCATGATCATATTCACTTTCTTGAGTAATGAAGTGCCTTGCCGCAGTACACAATGGGTTTTTCATATATGGAATATGTCATAGTAAACTGATGGAGAAGGAATGTACACTCACTACTTGTAATGCTTGTTAACAATGCTGCTTTACAATGTACTTGTATACGAGCAGCATTCCATAGATACAAACCTCCTTTGGGAATTTCACCCACTATGCACGTGACACACGTGCATTTAGTTTCGAACACCATCCAATTGCTTAACTCAATGTCTAAACCAATATGTGCAGCATTGGAAATCGTACATAGCTAACGGCAATTAAGCGGAATGTATTTTTTTGTTCACTACCCTGTATTCGTATAACCATGGTAACAACAGCTTATTATGGACAGAAATATAGCAAATCACCAAAGATTTGTTTAAAAACTTAAACTTAGCAGACAAATGGTTTCATTACACAATTAGTTTTATTTCCTTCACGTTCACAGGAAAGGTAATGTAAATAATGCGGCTTGTAGTAGCCAAATATATGATTTATTGTATTTTAATTGTTGATGTTACTATGGTTACAAATGTACAAAGTGGTACAATAAGTTACTCTACGATAAACACAACTTATTAGTCAACGATTCCTACGAACCATGAAAACGAATTTGCATATGCCCCAGCTATAGTACTGGTGTTCCGGATAATATTCCGAAATTATGTTTTAACAAGTGTAATCATGTTTACTGCATAATTATCCAGATATGGTCGGTGTAAAAGAGGCGCGCTTCCCATTTTAATATTACACTGGAAAGTGCATTTTGGCATGATGGAATTATGCAGTGAAATTACCGACACTATTTTCGCCTATCGCAAACCAATGGTGGCTAATTCATGACTACAAAATAATGAAACTGAAAGTTTGATGAAAAAGAGAATGAATAACTTTCGGAGCATTTCTTGAATATAGTCCGTATACACGAATTACATTCGTTGGTGCGCCATGTATGTTGTTCAAAATTTTACGAAATTGCAGGATTTGTAAATATAAAATGCTGACTTCCAGTTATCATAACTTTGTATCCAGATATGGTAGAAACTTGAGATTTTCACAGAGTGTTATTGATATACTTGGGAAGTTTTTCAAAAAATATAAATCTAAATCCCAGCACAATTATCGATTTATGCCGAATTATGTAAATCAATAATTTCCTTTCGTTGGAAAAAATGCCTAAATTTTTTGGTTTGGGGCTAAAATTTTCAGTGCTAAATTTCCTAAAACCCATGATGTTTGGTATCAGATTATAGGAAATGTTTTTGTCTTTAATATGAGTACGGTTGGAGATATTTTGCTAATTATCTATAGCAAGTCAAAACGCTAGGTTTTTTGGACGCCATCTTGGATTTGGAGGTGTTCGCAACACATTTTTTGAGGTAGACCTCTGAATTAGTTTGTATCATAAAAATACCTTCAAATAAAATTGGTTTGAATTTGTTGTGGAGATCTGGCAACTCCTTAAGGAAGCCACTTTTTCGATGTTGGCCCTCCCATTATAAACTTCAGAGCCCATTATCTTTTTATTCTGTGAATCTATCCCTACCTACCCTGCTACCTTTAATAGCTTTGTTGAATGTGTTATTTTTTTTTTTTTTTGAAATAGTATTTTATTTTTCTCTCAAACAAATTTACAGTTATACTGGTCCAAATTCGATTAATTGTGTATCGCACTAAAGCTTATAAGTACTCTTTCAAACTATGTAAAAAGTCGAATTTCATTCCGTCGACTTTTCGGTGATTTGACCGTGGGGTCATATATTGAAAATGCAATCCATATTACCTCTGAGTAACAGCAGATAAAAAAAACTCTCTTTGATATTCCTTCGTTATTTATTCAATCATTTTCAGAAATGAATAATAACGGACTATTAGTCCGCATTGCCCTCATGATCAATTAATACTTTTTTAAAGGGATCTAGTAACTCTGTTTTCATGTGCAAAAAAGTGGTGAATGGTTGATGCAATGTATATTGTTGCTATCCGATATGTCCACAGGGTATTGTGTGAACATTTCAAGTGAAATGGACGTTGCATGGCTTAGTTGTGAGCAAAAAATGCAAAATGATATTCCGTAACTTACTGCATTTACTTTGAACATGGTTCTAAAACTCCGCCCGAGTTTTTGAACACTGGACACTTCAATCGTACATATCTTTGTAACGAAAGGTAAATTTGAAAAATCAAAACCTGTCCCATTATTTATTGTCAATATGAATAGAATAATGTATGAGGGAACCGCTAGAAGTAAAATTTATTTTTTTAGGATTTGGACAAAGTTACTAAGTTGCGTTGTATATCAATCAGAATTTTGAGTCTCACCCAATCGATAACATTTTTCTGAATTTGTTTCGCTAAAGCCGAATGTCTCGCTTGCTTTATCCGATTGTTGTGTACCCATGTAGTTCAGGCATATTCTGACTTTTGGAATCCCAGTAAGTACGACACGTACGACATGATCATAAAGTGTTGTTTTACCATCAGGTCTCTCTCTGTTTAAGTTGGCTCTCATATTTAGCAACAATTTACCTGATCCAAAGTGACCTTGATGTGCTGCAACAAGACGTGTCGTATTCCCAGCTATATCCAGGTTATTCAAATCAGCTCCTTTCTTTATGAGATATTCGACTGTGTGAAGACAAGCATTGGACGATGCAAGATGTAGTGCCGTTTTCCTGTCGCTATCCGACTGATTCAAGTCTGATCCTTTCTCTATGAGATCTTTGACTGTTTCAAGGTGGCCATTGTGAACTACTTTATGTAGTGCTGTGCAACCTTTGTTGTCTGGCTGATTTAAATCGGATCCATTCTCTATGAGATATTTGACTATGTTTAGGTGGCCATTACATGATGCATAATGCAGTGCCGTTTCTCCGTTGTTACCCGGTAGATTCAAGTCGGCTCCTTCCTTTATGAGATATTCAACTATGCGAAGGTGGCCATTGAGGGTTGCATCATGTAGTGCCATGAGTCCATTGTTACCCGGCTGATTCAATTTGGCTCCTTTCTTAACAAGATATGTGACTGTATCTAGATGGCCATTGCATGATGCCTTATGCAGTCCTCTGTTGTCATATTCATCCGGCTGATTCAAGTCGGCTCCTTTCTCTATGAGATATTTGACTGTGTCGAGGTAGCCATTACATGATGCTTCATGTAGTGCTGTCGTTCGTTCGTTATCCGGCTGATTCAAGTCGGCTCCTTTTTCAATGAGATATTTGACTGTGTGAAGGCGGCCGTTGGATGATGCTTCATGTAGGGCCGTACGTCCATTTTTATCCGGCTGATTCCATTTGGCTCCTTTCTCAATGAGATATTTGACTGTGTGAAGGCGGCCATTGCACGATGCTCTATGAAGTGTCGTGCGTCCTTCGTTATCCGGATGATTCAAGTCGGCTCCTTTCTCAATGAGATATTTAACTGTGCCAAGGTGGCCATTGCACGATGCTCTATGAAGTGTCGTGCGTCCTTCGTTATCCGGATGATTCAAGTCGGCTCCTTTCTCGATGAGATATTTGACTGTGTCAAGGTGGCCTTGGAGTGATGCATAATGTAGTGACATGCGTCCGCCGTTATCCGGCTTATTCAAGTCGGCTCCTTTCTCTATGAGATATTTAACTGTGTCAAGGTGGCCATTGCACGATGCTCTATGAAGTATCGTGCGTCCTTCGTTATCCGGATGAATCAAGTCGGCTCCTTTCTGCTCTATGAGATATTTGACTGTGTCAAGGTGGCCTTTGAGTGATGCATAATGTAGTGACATGCGTCCGCCGTTATCCGGCTTATTCAAGTCGGCTCCTTTCTCTATGAGATATTTGACTGTGTCAAGGTGGCCGTTGGATGATGCTTCATGTAGTGCCGTACGTCCATTTTTATCTGGCTGATTCAAGTCCGCTCCTTTCTCAATGAGATATTTGACTGTGTCAAGGTGGTCATTCAAAGATGCCTTATGTAGTGCCACGCGTCCATTTTTATCCGGATGATTCAAGTCGGCTCCTTTCTCGATGAGATATTTGACTGTGTCAAGGTGGCCATTCAAAGATGCCTTATGTAGTGCCACGCGTCCATTTTTATCCGGACGATTCAAGTCGGCTCTTTTCTCTGTGAGATATTTGACCGTGTCAAGGTGGCCACTGGATGATGCTCCATGAATTGTCGTTAGTCCTTCGCTATCCGGCTCATTTAAGTCGGCTCCTTTCTTTATGAGATATTTGACTGTGTCAAGATGGCCATTGGATGATGCATATTGTAGTGCCGTGCGTCCATTGTTATCCGACTGATTCACGTCGGCTCGTTTTTCAATGAGATATTTGACTGTGTGAAGGCGGCCATTGGATGATGCATCGTGAAGTGACGTGCGTCCTTCGTTATCCTGCTGATTCAAGTCGGCTCCTTTATCTATGAGATATTTGACTATGTCAAGGTTGCCATTGCATGATGCCTTATGTAGTCCACTCTTTTCATAATCATCCCGCTGCTTCAAGTCGGCTCCGTTATCAGTGAGATATTTGACTATGTCAAGGTGGCCACTGGATGATGCTCTATGTAGTCCCGTGGCTCCTGCGACATCCGACTGATTCAGTAAACCGGCTCTTTTCTTTATGAGATATTCGACCACGTCAAGGTGGCCGTTGGATGATGCGTAATGTAGTGCCGTGGTTTGTTTGTAATCATTCCGATACAAATAGGCTCCTTTCTCTATGAGATATTTGACTGTGTCAAGGTGGCCATTGGATGATGCTTTATCTTGTGCCATCATTCTTTCCGTATCCTGCGTATACAAGTCGGCTCCTTTCTTAATGAGATATTTGACTGTGTCAAGATGGCCATTGTATGATGCTTTATGTAGTTCCGTGCGTCCATTTTCATCCCGCTGATCCAATTTGGCTCCTTTCTCAACGAGATATTTGACTGTGCCAAGTTTGCCATTGCATGATGCTTTATGAAGTACCGTGGCTCTTCCGTTATCCGACTGATTCAAGTTGACTCCTCTCTTTATGAGATATTTGACCGTGTTAAGTTGACCATTGCATGATGCTTTATGAAGTGTCGTGAGTCCTTTGTTATCTGGCTGATTCAAGTCTGCTCCTTTTTCAACGAGATATTTGACTGTGTCAAGGTGACCATTGGATGATGCATAATGTAATGCTGTACCTCCTTTGCTATCCGTCTGATTAAAGTCGGCTCCTTTCTCTATAAGATATTTGACTATGTTGAGGTGGCCATTGGATGATGCATCATGCAATGCCGTGGCTCCATCGTTATTCGGCTGATTCAACTCGGCTTCTATGAGATAGTTGACTGCGTTAAGGTTGCCTTTCACCGCCGCCAGATGCAATGCCGTATTCCCATCATGATCTACAGCGCCCACATCAGCGCCCTGAATTATTAAATAGCTTACAATGTCGCCACGGTCAAACGATGCGGCTAAATGTAAAGCTGTTCTCCCGTCTTCAAACGGCGATCGCAGCCACTGATTATCTTGTAGTATTATTTTCCTGACTGAGGGTAAATTACCAGTTTCCACCGCATATCGAAGTAGAAAATCTACAACCATGGTGTTTTCCGGTCATTCGTGTTCGTCGAAATGAAAGTAAATCCACAGCTACAACTTTTTGCGAAACGTCAACGAAAATCTTTAATTAATATATCGAGGTGCATTTCACCTCCACCCGGTAGCACTATCATGTTAATCTGAGTCCTACACGCATTCGTGCAATTTTACAAGCAATCCTTGCGTCACCTTACGCAGGCTCATTGAATTATATTATGTTGATACGGATTTCACAAAATGTGCTCGATGCATAATCTGTGTTCTTGTAGTTACCAAGTGTAACATCCCGTACAGCAGTATATAACGTTATGACAATAACGGAGAGTTGTTTTTAGTAGACCTAAATCCTGATTGATGCATAAAGTCTCTATTCATGTGTGGTTGTTTCAGTGGAAAATTCCGAATCTATTCCTCTCATGTATAGGACTTGCGCACTTTGATGTAGATGCGTTGCAACACACTGTATACAATTGTTGATGTACACTATATTATATACTTTAGCAGCACTACCAACTGACGACAACACGCTTAGATGCATGAAATGCGGCCGTCAATGCCGATCTAGGATAGGGCCTATTAGCCATCGTCGAAGTACTCGACCACAACCGTGAACGTACACACGCATTTGATGTTGAGTCCTCGTAGATACCACAGATGTCAAAGAATAGATTAGGAACATAGTTATAATACTTCTCTGTGGATGGTGATCACCGCTAGCATTTATATCATAGTTTGTGCGCGGCTTATGAACTTATGTACATATGACAACCTTTAGGGGGTATTCACGATGAAAGCATGTTCTTTTTTTTTCTAAACAGATCGATAACTCAATATGTATTGTTTCTATTGTTTTGCTGCCGCGTAGAACGTGTATACAATATTGGAAAAAATTGTTTGTATTCATTCCATCACCCTACAAAAGGAGATCGTTCATGGGGGCTTGCACTTCATATTAAAGGGGAAGTCCACTTTGGGTAGATATGGTGCGGCACATCACAATCGTTTTGAGGTAATAAAAAAAAACATGAGAACATGCAATTTGAAAGGGATCTACGAAGTTTGTTGACATATGCAAAAAGTAATGAATTATTGATGCAATGTATATTTTTGTTATCTGATATCCCAACAGGGTAGTGCATACACATTTGTGTCAAATGGACGTTGCATGGCCAATTAAATGAGTAAACATGCAAAATGATATTCACTAACTCACTGCACTCACTTTGTACACGATTTCAAAACTTCAGGGGTTTTTATTATCTAAATACTTTGATCGTAAATATCTGTGTAACACAAGGGAAATTTTAAAAACCGAAATCTGTCTCATGATTTTGTTATTAATACAAAAACAATGAACGAGGAAACGACTACAATCAAAATTGAATTTTGAGGATTTAGACAATTTCCTTTTCATGGCAGAATAAACTTTATTTTGTCAAAATCGGTCGAGAAACGGCTGAAATTTTAATTTTGAGGTTAGAATTAAAAAAAAATAATAATAATTAAAAATGCTTACACTTTTTCAAAATTTCCAAAAGCGTTCTTTGAATAGTGGTTGATGATCTCCATATTTAGCATGATTAACAAAACATCACATGCATAATTTTGTATGAAATACGGTAAAAACCGATGCCTTATTTAAACGCGCCCTTTTATGTTTTGCTGTACAGTCGTTTGTAATATTTTAAATACATTTCGAATATGGTGTGGCAATAAATATAAGTTTTTTAATGTTCCTGAAGCTTTTGCTTGCTTAGCCTTTTGAGAACTGTACTACCCCTTTAATATTATTGACTACACTACGCAGCAAATTCAGGTAATACTCAGTCTGTCACGCGATGGTCTTTGATGAGTTTGAGACACAATGATGTCGCTAGAATATTCTCCATAATCTGAACTTCCACGGCTCATGTACTTCTTCAGGGGGTCCTTTAGATGTGAGCGTTTTTGTTTCGTAGGAGATCGAGACCATTGTATATGATATGGCTTTATTACCGCATTGATGGTTGGGGAGTGTAAACAGCATTGCACGGATTATTGATCGATATTATGAGAGTAAAGGTGCTATCTCACTAGGCAGGAGACGAATTGGCGACTTGTTGGTGATTCTAGTTTGGTATTCACTAGTTGTGGAGACGCCTCCGCGACGCCACCGCGACGTCTCCGAGATGTCACCTTGGTGAGATTGCAAATCATTTTCCAAATCATTCTCCCAAATCGCCGCGAATAACGCGACTTATCAGTCTTGGCAGTCTCGGCGACGTCTCCTACGGTGAAATAGCAGCTTCAGACTGTTGATATTTAATTGTGTATTCATGATCAATCTTATTCAAGCCACCAATATTAGGTTGAATAGCCAATGTACAGTATAGAGTAAGCTATAAAGTGACCCATCGTCGATCTGTTAGTTTCATGCCATTTTCCAAAAATTAACATTAACATTAACATGTGAAAGATACATCGAAAACAACATTTAATCCATCTTGTTGCCCTCTACCAAGAAGTAGGCCAACCTGGTTAGGTGTTAATTTAGGTCGGCCGCTATTGTATGGCTGCCATTGGGTAGTAAGCTCCCCGGGGAGTTGAGATGGTGCGTAATATAATTGTGTGAGTTTGAACTCAAACAGTAATGAGTTTGTAAAATGGAGAACGTCTGACACAATTATTACTGCAATGTGGTGATAGACAGCCACTAAATTAAATTATAAATATTGATAACCTAAGTGTTTATTTATCAAATACGTTCGTAGATTGTATTACTGTATTTTCATAGTCTGCATACACATCAGCATTTATCATTTTATAGCTGGGGAATAATTGTGACTAAAATCCAATATACTGTAATACAAAGACATATCCCGAGTTCTATAGTAATGGCATTAACGTTGAAATAGTAACTTTGTTGAGCTATAATAAAACACATTTCGTAATTACTTATTGCTTGATTTCAGAATACGTTTTCCATTTACACGTTTATTTTAAAACCTCGCAATCAATATTAAAACGATCATCAAAATAAATCGTAAACAACTTCAGTCAATTTCAGGACTCAATAATCCTCCCTCTCTCACATGGTGCAACCGCATACCAAGCGTATTATGCATACCACTATGTAAACCGATACTTACGAGTAATATTTTAATCGTAAAAATGGTAACATTACTTATAAGTCTTCGCACTGGCAGAATAAAGTATTTCGTCAAAATCGACCCGGAAACAGCCGAATTATCAATACATATATCTGAAATTGGAATTATTAGTTGATTTGTTCGAAAAATAAAAAATAAAAAATGACTTGTATTTTTCAGAAATATTTAAAAGCGTTTTGTGAATACATGCTGTTGTTGTTGATCTTTCTATTTAATTATTTTCAATAACACATTATATGCATAATTTTGCATGATAAATGGTTTAAATGCGTTTAATTACTTGTTTTGAATGATAACGGGGTTTTTCACTAAGTCGTTTGCAATGTTGCACTTTCGCATGTTGATTAAATCATATTCTGTTGATGCGGATTTCACAAAATGTGCTCGATGCACAATCTGTTTCTCAAATTGTGCAGTTATTGAACATCCCCTATCATTACGTTATGATAATAGAGGAGAGTTGCTTTTAATAGACCTAAATCCGGATTCATGCACGAGTCATGCCCCTATTCGTGTGTGGTCGTTGAGTGGAAAATTCCGAATCTGTTCCTATCACGTATATCGGACATGCGCACTTTGATGTGGTTGTTCTGCAACACACTTTAGAAATTATTGATGAACTCACTATAATAAATTTATAATGCTACTCCGTGATTGGTAATCGCCGCTAGCATTTATATGATAGTGTGTGCGGGGCTTATGAACTTCTTAATATGGTAATCTTTAGGGGGTAGTCACGCTGAAAGCATTTCCTTTTTCTTCTTAACAAATCGATAACTCATTATGTATTTTTTCTGTTTTGCTGCCACGTTAAACGTGTATACAATATTGGTGTATTCATTCCATAACCCTACAAACATGACAAACTGAAATCTTTCCCGGGAGTTTGCTGTATATTAAAGGGGAAGTCCAGTTTGGATAGAGAGGGTGCGGCGCTTCACAATTGTTTTGCGGTAATGAGAAACTAAAGTGTCCAATTTGTGAGAACATGCCATCTCAATGGCAGAATAAAATTTATAGTGGTCAAAATCGGTCCATAAACTGCTGGGATATCAATAAATATATAGGATCTCGTAATTATCTGAGGTTCAAATAAATAGTTTTTTTCAATGAAAATATTAGCAATGTTTAAAGTTCAATTTTCAAAAGCCCTTTTAAGTAGATATTGAAGATTTCTAAATTTAACTGAGCATTATTAACAAGACCTCACATGCATAATTCTGTCTGGACTATAGTTGAAACAATGCCCTATAAGAAAGCGCCCTATTGTGTCTCAATGACTTTTTAAACCCGTTGAGGACGAACTGATTTTGGCATAACACGCATTCTCCATAGACTCAAGCCCGAAATATTTCGGGACCAGTCCTCAACGGGTTAATGATAACGAGCTCTTACTTAGTCATTTGTATTTGTGTATACCTTTCGAGCATGGTGTTGCTAATGTTTGTAATGTTTCTGTACAGATGTTGGTTACTAAAGCTTAGCCTCTAACTGTACTCACCCTTTAATGTTATCGACTACACTAAACAGCAAATTGTATTATTACCCTGTCACGCGATGGTCTTTGATGTGTTTGAAACATAATGATGGCGCTAGAATATTCTCCATTATTTGAACAGCCACCGGTTATGAACTTTTTCATGGGGGTACTTTAGATGTGAGCGCTTTTGTTCCGTTGCAGATCGATACCATTGTATATAAATATTGTGGCTTTGTTACTGCATTGGTTGGGAGTGTAAACATCATTGCAAGAATTATTGATCGATATTACGGGAGTAACATCGTTGTGATTTCATTATATGATGTTTTCATATTTGATAATATTCAAGCCACCCATATTAGGTAGAATAGCTAATGTATATAAAAAGCTATACAATGATCCATGCATGGGCGATCTGTTAGTTTCATGCTATTTTCAAAAAATTGATAATAATTCGAACACTTCAATTATATTTTACTAATACTACTAAATATATTTATAAATAGGCTATGTGAAAGATAGATCGAAAACTACATTTATCCATTTTGTTTCTTTCTACCGAGAAGTAGGCCTAACTGGTTGGGTATTAATTTAGGTTGGCCACTTTTATATGGCTGCCATTGACTAGTAAGCTGCCCAGGGAGTTGAGATAGGGATGGCGTGGCACAATTATTACTGCAATGTGACAATAGACCACCACTCAATTACATTATAAGTATTGTTAACCTTAGTGTTTATTTCTTAAACACGTTCGTTAATTGATTTAATACTGTATTTTTTATAGTCTACATACACATCAGCATTTTTTTTTTTTTTTTTTTATAGTTGGGGAATAATTTTGAGTAAAATACAAAGACTTATCTCGAGTACTGCAGAATTGGAATTAACGTTGAAAAGGTACCTTTGTTGAGCTAATGATGCAAATTTCTCAATTATTGATTGCTTGATTAAAGAATACATTATCTTTTTGCCTGTTTAAACCTTACAATCCATATTAACACAACCATCAAAATAAATATCAGTCGTTTTCGGAACTCACCAATCCTCCCTCTTTCACATGGTGCAACCGCAAACCAATTTGGCGGCAACGACAGATCATATCGGCCCCCACTGAATACCCGCAGCGCACCAGCCCCCGCATCGCACATCCCTCAAGCCGCCTTATAATCCGTCCATTGTTATTTTTAATTGATTGCTAATCGACTGTGCGCGATTAGCGTTCGTTCTTG
>JAUELG010400721.1:0-10932 GCA_031471515.1 Dendraster excentricus | reverse complement strand
TTATCATCATCACCACCAAAATCATCATCACTATCACAGCCCCCCCCCACCACCCGACTAAGGGTCCTCAACCCCTAGAATTAAGGTGATAATTACGATGATTTACCTCCGGTCCGTAGAATGCCACGACAGACCAATTGCCAAAGACAGGACGGGATGGGAACTGGTAGTCGGCCGAGAGGAATCCGTGCGTTGCATTGGTATCGAAGAATCGCCTCACACTGATGCCCTGCGGATTTTTCACTTCAACTCGGAGCTATGTGTGTGAAATTATTTAGAACATATATTTTAGACACATAATTATTTTTTTGACACTTGAGTATTGTAAATGAAGCACCAATATCATTTTAGACATCAGTATTACAAGTCATGAAAACATCATATTTTAAATTGCCACCAAAGCACATTATATACAAGCAAGAGTAGTTTATAATAATCAATCGCCTTTATCATTCTATTCAATACCTAAATATTTTTACCAATTAAACGATATAGTTCACGGAAAATTACATGGTTTAAGCCGAGAAATACTTTTTACAGTTTTCTAAAAACTTTCCGGGACATGCAGCCCTTCAAGGAGGGGGTCACTCTCATACACAATTGCTAACCACCCGTGTCAATCAACGACTGAAATGGACACTTACGTCGGAAACTTGTGCACCGTAAAAATGCACCATTTTAGTGCGGGTTTTTTTTTTTCGTAATAAGTGCTAGAAAAAAATCCAATGTTTGAGGAAATCGTCGACGACGTCGTATAGCTGAAAGTTTTGTTTTTAATTGTACGTGGGTGCGAAGCCAGTCATGTTGAGATTAGACCCCACTCCATACACCTTCCTCATTCCAAAGCGTATACCTTTTCAGATATTGACTTTTAATCAGTTTATCATGATACTTACGTCACGATCAGACGGAACCATATTCTGCTCCAGTGATATCACACGAACTTTCACTGTCAAAGAAACAAAATACAGTATGAAACGGCACACCTTGAACTATCAACCGCTTCAAGATGACTGTACAGGATGTCCAAGAAAGAATGCAACACCCATGGTCGTCAGTATCATGAACATCATCGACCAAATGTCATTGTTATTCATTTGATTTTGTTAGAACATTTTTCCAACAAAATGATACCATGATAATTAACAATGGATCCCATAACCATTTTTCTGGGGCAATGTCGTTTCCCAAATTTGATGCGTTTTCGTCTCCAACAATGCTCGGAATACTGCCTGCAGGATAATTAGTTGAACAGAAGAACCGCATGACTTATCTCCCTTGATAATGAGCACAATGTAAGCGATACCATAATCAGGATAATCGATTACACAACATCACACCGTTTAACAGCTAAAGCCTATTTCTCATTGTGCGACCTCAGCTTGCGATTTAGCTCGAGTTGCTTGCGATCTCGGTTTATTGTGAATTCGCACCAGTTCGCCGCGATTCAGCCCCATCTTAATGCGTATGCGATTTTTCGGTCCTCACTTTGCGATCTCATGGCGACTTCCCCTGAGAAATGTATTGTCCCTATTTCCACGCATGCGTGCATGGTTGATGATTTTAGCCAGGCATTGTTCGTTTTTGCTTGTCTAGACATCATAGTCCGCTTCGCGAGTTTTTGTCATAAGCCCCGTGCCCACCTTGCGATCTGCGCCTAACGACCTTGCCCGAGTAGGAGCGATCTCCAAGATCTGTAGTAAAGTCGCTGTTTTCATTTATAAAAATAATTATATTCTTGATATCAGAAAATGAATTAATGATATCTAGCATGGGCGTCGATCACGGGGGGATGGGGGATATACCCCCCCCCCCCCCCAATATTTCAGTTGGGGGATGGCGTGTATTATCATCCCCCAATATTTGGGGTAAAAATATAAAATCACATTAAAATAAAGGAGAATTGCCCCTTTAATGAATGTTAGTTATTACTATAGTCTTTTTGATAACGTTAAACTGCCCCCTTGAACCCCCATTTAGGTTATTTGGCCCACGCCCGGCCCTGTGCTCATTTATTAATTTCATTCAGGATTCCTCTCTTGGCACGTTTTTGTTAAAAAGTTATATTGTTTTAATCAGGAGGGGACTTACATTTTTGTTGAATTTATTCCAACAATACCGATCAATAAAACTCAACACAAAAAAGGTCCCCTTTTATCAAATTACATAACTGTTTAACGACAAAATTTTGAGCAAAATAACTTGGCAGGATTGTTCTTATATGTATTGACTTACTTATGTGGAAAAATAAAATTGGTCCGTCGTGTCATGCATGAGTGACCATACATCAAAGACAAAACTTTAATTTTTAGACTCTTGTGACTTTTGAAAAGTGACATTTTTGCCTTTATTGTGTGCTCACTCATGCATGGCATGGCGGATCGGATTTATTTTTATGGAGATATTAGCCAATAAGTTGAGCAACATTTCTGCCAAATTTTGTCGTTCAAACCATATTTGTTAAAAAGCTACGCTATGTTGTTTAGGGGGAAACTTACTTTTTTTGTTGGGTTTATTATAATGTATCTTATACTGGTTTGTATCAGTATTACCAGTAGTAGCATGGAACTGGTTTTGAATTTTACAAATATCCGGTGTGTTTATATACAAATAATTAATGTTACATTAGTGTAATGGTGCAAATCAGTTCACCTTATGTAAATATTCGTACCATTGCACTCATAAAAAAAATCACTATTTGTATATATGCTTTACCCCTACAGGGAAGAAACGTGGACAAAATCATCCCCTGTTAATCACACAAAATAAGCTTGATCAAAATAGCACCATTACCTTTCTGATTAGGGGTGTAGATTGGCTTGTCCGTCTGTACGAAGACATATCCCGACTGCATGGAGACAAGGACTTCCTTCGTGTCTTCGAAGGGATAGCTCACGTGGAGAGATCGCGCTCCTACGGTGATGTCTTCGTGCCATCCCAGTTGGCCTGGCCGTTTGATGTCAGCCGCGTCAACACGCAGTATTGCATTCTGGGGAGATCCTGGGGTGTGGGGCGATAGCATCATTTTGGAACAGATTTGTTAAAAACTTGACTTGATTATTCTACGAAGTGACAAAAAGGACAGATTAAGCAACACTGTATCATCCGATTATGATATTGACTTGAATGCATTCCGGTACGCATATAGACAATCAGAATCTGAACTATCCGCATTTCTAATGGAGACTTCTAAACATCGACATCGATGACATGTATGTCATTCTCAAACACTAGTTAAGAAAATGTTAAAGCCGCAAGTTTAACCTAATTAATAATGATATTAAACATAAGTAAGAACAAAATTCTTGATTTTTCAAAGGATAACTTTTTTTACAAATAATACATCAAAGTTAAATGTTTACATGAAATCAAGTTACAAAATAGAAAACATAATGATGCGAAAAATTGCGTACCTACTATATTATACCAGTGTAATGAATGGCAGGCAAAATGGGGCCTAAATACATAATGTATGCAATCACAACAAAATATACAAGCAAAACTATTGTCAAAGTAGCACAAAAGAACCTAACAAAATGTTTTGTGTGTTTAAGCATAGACATAGGTAACTTTAAACTATATACAGTATGAAATCATCACAAACGGTGATACAACAAAGTAAAACAAAAATGATCAAGTATCACAATCAAATCTAGGCACAAAACCTATATAAATTTAAATAAACCATGTAAACGTATCACCGTTAACAAGAAATAATGCATCATTGCAAGACCAGCGCTTATTAAAGGCAAATATATTCCAACAAGATGATGATGGTAGGATAATCAGGATAATGATGATATGAAGAAAATAGCAACAACGATAGTGATGATATTCATACCACTCATTGCAACAATTGAAATAATAATAACAATAATAACAACTAATGTTGGTATTTGTAATACTTATTTGAACAGAGACTGAATTTGAAATAGAAAACAGAAAATCGAAATCATTTCGGATAACAAAATTTGAACATATATACCTGCTGTGACAGTGACGCTCGCAGTACGAAAGTCGGCCGTTGTGCCTGGTCGTCTCAGAAAGACTTCCACCGTGATCTGGACGTTTGAAGGTTCAAGCAAGGATACGACCACCGTCTCATCTACACCTACGCGGAACACGTTCGGTGCAGAGATGAAAAACTTCCTGAAGACGGGAAAACACGCGACAAAATATTTTACCCCTCACAAAAAGTCTGCAATCCAAATTTAAGCGTTTTTGGCTCTCATATTACTTAATTGACATTCATGAATGTAGTATCATTAGAAAGCTCGTCGTCTCCCCAGTACATGATGTAACATTTGCTATTAGTATTTTATCATGGAATGTGTATGACACTCGAATAATTCAAACGTAAAACGTAAACGTTTTGTTGAGAGAAAGCCTGGATAATGAATTGTTCTGAATTTTATTACGCCGGTCTTGCGTGAATATCAATGTGTTTTATTGACTGATAGAGCAATTATCATGTTTTGACTTTTTACACACTATTGCCGCAACTTTGTCAATTACCCACAACAAGTACAGAGCAAACGTCTCTTTTGCGGTGTCCAAACAACAGAAGAATTCATATTAACTGTATCCATAACAACTTCAAAATAATTCCTTCCTCCAGGGGAAATGATAATATGCCGTTGGCATCATGCATTATCGCCTGCACATCATTCAAAACATCACTCGTTCTTCAAATTACATGATAAATTATATTACCAATCTAAATGCACTTTGCAACACGTCACTTTTGACTTTGCCCCATATTCGAATGTATTGAATATAGTGTTATACTAATGTAAAAATTCTGCCAATATGTATGACGGTAGTAAAGTAATCGGAGACATATGAACGGTCATACTTGAATCGCGAAAATGTTTGCAACAAACTTTGTGCAAATCAAGCATAATGATAATTTCTCAATCAGTGAATAAAACACGATAAATCTTCCTAACAACATATAGAAACGTTATTGCACCCCTTCAAATCATTAAGACACATTTCATTTTCTCTAAAGAAAGTGATGATGATACACCATTTACATGCACGCGTAACCGACTTAACATCATTCAAAATACTTTATTTTCCCAAACAAAGGAGGGAATTCTGTTGACAATAATACTATGTTTTGCAACAATTCACTTTTGATTTTGTCCCATATTCGGATGCCATACACATTCCATGATAGATTATTCATAGCAAACGGCATATCAATGTTATACACGCGCTTTCTTATTAAAAAAGGACAGATATGGAAAAGATGCAATTGATTGTAATGTAACAATTAATTGAAAGTCAAACGATTTGCGCGTTTCAACCAATCAGATTTGGACAGTTAGAACCCATGATCTGACAAACAATGAATTGTAACTTTGTAATTCATTTTATCTCTTTGTACAACAGGACCCGAAGTGGCAGGAATGTTGATTAGTAACAAAAACATAGTAGACAAATATGCATTAAATGGATAGTTGAGTTTTGGTAGAGAGGGCGCTACACATAATGATTTTTTATGAGATGAAAAACTGAGTGTAAAGTTCGAAACTTCATTTGATCAAAATCAGTTCGGAAACGGTTGAAATATCTGTCAAAGTAGCCATTTGTAATTAATGTGGGACCCTTCAATCATTAGATAATTTTGAACCAACCGTTGACAAAATTATCCAAATAGTTTATTTTTAAAAAAAATCAAAAGAAGTTTGTTGATACAATTTTCTCTCTATTTAATCACTATTTTCACGAACCTTCACATGCATAAAATTTGATTAAAAATGGTCAAATGTAAAAACCAGTATTGGAAACGCCCTCCTCTCAAAAGTGAAACGTATCAACAGATAAACAGAGTTTATCAGAAAAAAACAGTTTATCAACTGCTAAGCTGTTTTTCTCAAGAAAACTGAGTTTATCAATTAATAAACTAAGTTTATTTGAGAAAAACAGACGTTTGTCTCGGGCTGTGATGGGCAAAGATTAGAAACTACATCAAGACCAATATAACGACCAAGTAAAAAGCCTGTTGTCATTCAAAAAGAGCCATTAAAACACATAGGACGCTTTCTAAAAGGCATTGGTTTCAATCATTCGTCATACAAAATTATGCATGTGATGTTTTATTGAAGTAATGATTGAAAAGAAAGATCACCAACAACTATTAAAAGCGCTTTCGACAATTTTTGAAAAAAAATCAAGCATTTTTCATTTATTTTTTAAATCAGATTATTTGGGCCCCAAATAATTATCATAAGATTTGACGGTCCATAATCATCTTCAATGTCCTACCACATGACTGCCATGTCTGTCCGCACAGGTTTTTGCTCGTGTAGTCGTGTCAGTGGTCAGTTGCATGGTCACGAAAGGACTGATTAAAAAAGTATCTCCATGTTCATTAATTTACAGCTTGAAAACGATCAGAACAAAATGATTACAGTCAAGACAAACGAACAGAAAGAGAGGTTTCAATTAATGACCATTAATGACCACTTTTTAAATCAGTTCCTTGCCTGACCATGCAACTGAACTGACAACTGAATACGATCACATAACCTGTGTGAAAAGACATGGGGGTCATGTGGAAAGACATTTAGGATGATTATGGATCAACTCTTCTCAAAGTTGAATAAAACATCATCAACATCAACTATGAATCAAGAAACATCATGAAATGTCACTTGACTTTGTCTACGGTTCCATTGTTTTACAGTGCATTTAACAATTACTTTCTACTCTCGTGCGCAAGGTACTTTTTACATAACTTTTTTAAAGAAAGTTTTGTGTTCAATCATGCATGACGGTATCACATCATATTTGGTATCAAACGAAAGAATATGAGTCGACCCTTGATATGACATATTGCAATAAAATACTATGTTTATTAAAAAACGATATTGCGGGTGGAAGTAGGGTTTCGCTTTTTTCTAAACACCCTGTATTTATTGATATTCAGCCGTTTCTAGGTTGATTTTAGAGTACACCCTTGTTTAAAATCATGCGATGTCTTAGTGTATCTAAGAGGCTAAGATATTTCGAGTTTCCTTGGCAAATTTTCACCTGTCAAGCAAAATCAGAAGAAATATGGAAGGAAATATTCAAAATTCAAAATTACAAACTACTAAGTAAAAAACACGTTATCATTCAAAATGAGCCATTTAAACACAAAAGGGTTTCTAAAAAGGCATCAGTTTCAATCATTTTCCATACAAAATCATCAACAAATAATTAAAACATACCATAGTTGTAATATTTATGGGGCAAAATGATAAATCACAAACATATTCAATGCATTTAAAAAAAAATCAAAACAATCTGATTGCAAACAAAAATCGTTTTAAAGCAAATTATTTAGTATTTTATTTTGAAAAAATAAATCACGACTTTTCCCAACCTTGGTTTCAAAGACGAGTACCATGAATTGTCTATAGCTTAGTCGTTAGAGCGCCGGTATAGCAGCCGGTTGAATTAAATTTCGGTTTATTTGCAATTTAAAAATCATGTGATACAAAATACGAGGACGCAAGACATTGTAGAATGGTTGCAGTTTAGGAGTGACCAAAGCCATCACATCCAATAACGTTTATTAAGTTGGCGCAGTCTAGAGTGCAAAATTTAATGAATTGTCATGCTTGCACTTTTCTTAAAAATTTCAAAATCGTTTTTTAATTATTTGTTGATGATTTTGTATGGATAATGATTGAAACCGATGCCTTTTTAGAAGCGCTCTTTTGTGTTTAAATGGCTAATTTTGAATGGTAACGTGTTTTTTACTTAGTAGTTTGTAATTTTGAATGTTGAATATTTTTCTTCTATATTTCTTCTGATTTTGCTTCACAGGTGAGAATTTGCGAATAAAACTCAAAATATCTCAGCCCCTTAGATAAACTAAGACACCATATGATTTTAAACAAAGGTGTACCCTAAAATCAACCTAGAAACGGCTGAATATCAATACAATTTGAAATTTTTGAAAAAAGTACAAGCATTTATTTATTTTTTGAAAAAAAACATCTAATTATGTGGGCCCCAAACAATTGTAAGATCAAATTAATTTATTGATATTTTAGCCGTTTTTAGATTGATTTTAGTCAATTTTCTCAAATTCGACACTCAGTTTTTCATTACCTTACAAAATAATTGTGATCTACAGCTTCCTCTCTACCAAAACTGAACTACCCCTTTAAAATACAAATAACTATTTGTTGTCAGCCTATTCAAGTGATAGTTGAGTTCTGGTAAAGAGAGAACAATTTCGGTCAAACTTAATTTTAGTAACCAAAACCTGTACATTTACATTACAAACTAATAGTTATAAATCTACCATGCTTGAAAGGAATTCAAAATTACAAAAGACTAAGTAAAAATCCTGTTATCACTTAAACAGAGCAGTTCAAACTGAAGATGGCGCTTTTTAAAAACTCATTGGTTTAAAACATTTTGAATGAAATATTGTATCTGTGAAGGTTCGTAAGAATGGTGATTAGATGGAGAGATCATCAACAACTGTTAAAAAACTTTCTTCGAACATTTTTTAAAAGAGGAAGCATTTTCTTTTATGTAACGGTTGGTTCAAAATTCTCTAATAAATGTGGGGCCCCACACGTATTACAAATGGTTATGTTTATGGATATTTCAGCCGTTTCTAAACCGACTTTGATCAAAAGTTATTAAAGTTTATTCTGTCGTTAAAATATTATGCTCCCTAAATTATACCCTCAGATTTTCATTATCTCACAACCAATTATAATGTGTAGCGCCCCCTCGACCAAAACTCAACTTTCCCTTTAAGACAAGTGCAAAAGTGATGAATTATTGTTGAAATTGATAATTTTTGTTATTTGAGTTGTAGACCAAGCTGAGTGTAAAAATGGTATATGGCCGAGTATTATCGAAAAGCAACGTGATATTCACTCAAACACTGCACTGACTTTATGATGATTGTATTATTATTTATACGAATCAAATCAAGAATTAAAACAATTAAGTGCATTGGCATGTTAGTACAAAGATTATATATCACATACTATAACTTTGTGAAATTTATGTATACGATTGCGCTTTTAATTTATTAGATGTTCCTAGACAAGCTAACTTTAGTTTACGTTCTAGATTAGATACTTCAATTCTACTAGTACCAAGAACAAATTCAAAGGGTGGAGAGCGTAGTTTTTATTTTGCTGGCCCTACATTTTGGAACAGCTTGCCAGTAGAATTAAGATCGTCACCAACACTAGATATTTTTAAAAGAAATTTGAAGACGTACTTATTTTTGACTATTGGAGAGGTTGAAAAGCGCATCGATCAGTTCTTAATTGGAAATGCGCTATATAAATATCAATTATTATTAATTATTATTTGTACGGGAGTTTTATAAAAAAAACTTTTCATTGCTTTACAATATTCTGTTTCCTTTTTAACACTGTGGTAAATTTTTGTTTTCAAGTCTATACCTACAGAACTGTAACATACATTTTAGAGCAAGAAATATATATGGTCCAAAAATAATCCTTTATACCTCAACATTCTCAAATACTTACGCGACATTCTGAGCCCTTCCAGAGACCACCAGTAAAGAGATGAGAGCCAACGAGAGGAAACACGTCTTGCCAGCCATCGCTGTGCGAGAACCGTCCCGGTGTAAGAAATACAAGATCGATGATCAAGGATATAAGAAGGAAATTCACTTGAGATAGATGGAACAAACGATCTCTCCAGCAAGGAGGATCAGCAAGTAAATGAGCTATGTCCTGACAAGCAGCTATCTATATATGATCGGACTGTCCTGGATTGGTGCGACCGATCATGTTCGATCGGGACCAACAAATGAAAGACACAATCAAAATCACCCTATCTTATCGAACTCATCGCGCATGTCTCGCAGATCCCTGGTCACGGGACCCACAAGTTAACCCGTTTCCTGGTCTTGATCGCACCTAGTATTTACAACAGAGGTTTAAAATTGATTCATATTGCAGTCGTGTGTACAGCATGAACGGACCGACTTGGGGCACACTTTATGTATTTTGCTTGTGTTTTAATACATATTCATTTAGGTGTAAAATTGTTTTCGACAATCTATTTGGGGAGGGCGTGTGCCTCTCGTATTATCTACGCCACCAATGACGTATGCTTTTCATTTCCGAAGCCAACAAAAATAGGTATTCAAGCGCGGTAAGGTATATGTAAAGTAGCCGGGCAATTTAAATATACATATTATTAAGAGTATTACTTCCAGATTTGTTTAGGCCAAGACGAGCATTGTAATCTGTAGACAATTTTCGACCCAACCCCTATCCCCCCCCCCCCTTAACCCCTCCGGGTACGCTTACGAATCAAGCAGTCAATATTGCTGATATGTGCAATGTAGGTGCAGGCCCGTAGCGCGGAGGTATGCTGGATGAGTACGCACCCCCACCACACTCCAACAAAATAAAATAATAGTGATAATATACATAAAATAAAAAATAATAACAAAAGTAACAATACTAATAATGGTAACGATAATAATAATAATAATAATAATAATGATAATAATTATTAGATAGTTAAACAAAAAATAAATAGTAGTATAAATTATTAGCCTAATAATAATGATAAATAAAAAACTAAATAAATGAAATCAAATGAATCAATCAATATTTTTTTTTAAATCATGAAATCATAAATTCCCCCCCCCCCCCATAAACCCCACCAAATTGCCCCTCCTGATGTTGCCCATGGTGGATCCCCTGCGATGCCGCTCTCCATGCACCCCTGCCCCTGCCCCCTGCACCCCTGCCCCCATGCACCCCTATCCCCACTTCAGCCGCACTTTTGCGTGCAAACGGTGGTAAGGGAAGACACCGCCCCTCAAATACGCCAATTTCAGTCCGTTAAAGGGGTAGTTTAGTTTTGGTAAGGCTGAACTGTAGTAACCAAACCTGAACAATAACCTTAAAAACTAATAGT
>JAUELG010400610.1:0-12028 GCA_031471515.1 Dendraster excentricus | reverse complement strand
CCCCCCCCCCCCCCCCCCCCCCCCCCCCCGAGCTAGGTCCACAGTGGGGGATGAGCGCCACACATTACCCGTCTCTGTGGTCTGTGAACAAGTTGTCCATAGGGTTTTTAAAATTACGTCGTTTGGCGCAATTAGACCATGATAATCAACCCTCATGAAGTCTAGCTCCAAGTGACTATTACTCACCAGAAAAGCCTATTCCCCCGAGGTCTTTTTCGATGATCTGGGGCAATACCTTAGATACGTCCTCAGGTCGTCTCATGGTGTAGCAGAGCATCTCCGCCAAGATAAAGCCGAGCCAGCTCGATTGGTGGAATCCACTATCTACCTTGATAGGGACTATCTTCCTCCCGCGCTGGTATGCGTACGTCAACTCTGTCAAGAAGGCATATCAAAAACAGGTAATTATGTTGAATAGAGCAATAGAAACATGACAAACGGGCATCAATTACAGCGTTCACGCAATGAAACTGAAAACAGTAAAACAAAATAAATAGAACAAAATAAACAAAAAATAAAAAATAAACAGCATACAGTATACGTTTACCTTTTGTTCTCATTGTGACGTCATAATATAATTTCTTTTGCAGCGCGCGACAGAGTGGTGTCATAAGGCCCTGGCCGTGGTGTCATAACCAAGTTAACACCCAAGTCACGTGACCGTGTTAAGCCAATGAATGACGCGTAAGTCAGATGATATTTTATAACGCTTTGGCACATCTCATTAACTTTGTCAAGACAGAATAATACATGTATTACAATGGCAGAATGGTATACACATTATATTCAGATCTACCATATTTTGAAGGGGCGAAATGTAACGTCAACATTCTCTAAAATTGCTACTCAATCATATTCAATGAACGTTTATTCTAACTCAAAAAGAAGTTCTCGCAGCCAAAGCTAAACCATATGATAATCTGCAAAGTAAATATTGAGAAGGACCTACAAACTCTCGTCGACAAAGTCCAACAAAATTGCTCAAATTTTGGACTAAACATCCACATACCAAAAACAGAAATACAGCTCATCCGTAAAGAGGCCAAGCAACTTAACATCACCATAGATGAAAAACAACTATCACAAGTAGAAAAGTTTAAATACCTTGGTGGAAAAATAAGCCAAAACGGATCTACCTCTGAGGATATAAAACACCGCATCCGGAAGGCTATGGGCGTAGTACAGAGACTACACAACATCTGGCGATCCGCAAAAAAAAATAGAAAAGGAACGAAGACAGAGCTCTACAAAGTGCTTTTCCTGTCAATATTACTCTACGGATTGGAAACCTGGACCTTAAAAAAGGAAGATGAGAGAAGACTCCTGACATTTGAGATGATGTGCCTCAGGAAGATTCTTGGAGTTACAAGACTGGACAGAATCAGAAATACAGTAATGCGAAACCAGCTCAATATGAACCAGACTGTAATCGACCGGATATCCCAAAAAAGACTTCGCTTCTTTGGACACACACAGCGAATGCCTCCATCACGCTACCCAAGAGTCGTGCTAGAAGAAAGAGTAGACGGCTTCAGGCCACGTGGAAGACCTCAAAAGAGATGGTCAGACTGCATCAAAATCAGACTGCTCCATTCGAAATGTAAACTCCATCATAGAGGCTACACACCTGGCAAGAAATCGGCAGAATTGGCGGGAAATCGTGATGCGGATGCCACCACTCAACCCACCGTTGGAGTGAAAGGCATAAGTCAATTACGTCAAATATTGATACCCAAATGAAAATCATATTCATATATCAACAATAATATTAACTAAGCAAATACATAGCAGGTAACATAATTTACAAATCAGGCAGGTTATTTGGCCTAACCTGATCTACAGTACCGACTGTCCTGGTATCCTTGATTGATGCACGCTATAACCAGATCTGCATTTTCCACCGCCTCTGCCAAAGCACCGATTATGTCACCGCCTTAAATAATTTGAAATTAAGCGGGAATGGTTGAGTGTTTATTGTATTACATAACATTAAATATTTGCACAAAATATGTCAGAAACTAGGACTTTACAAAGACAAAAAAAAAAAAAATTAAAAGAAGATTATAGGAATTAAAACCAAAATAAATGGAGATGGTTAGGCCACCTTGCAAGAGTCACATTCATCAAACGGGCACATTACATAACTTATCGGACACAAGGAACACGAATCACACGAAGAGTGGAACACAGATTGAAGACGCTGGATAGTGTTACATGTTCATGGATGCGACAGGCACAAGGAAAAAGAAAATGAAATTGTGGTATAGAGGTGTTAATGATAATGATAATAGTCAAGCAGTTATATTGCGCAAACAATCTAGACATTGTATTCCGAGGTGCATGATACTCTACAGTATTGTATTACCCTGGCTGTAGCCGAGCTGCCTGCAAGCGTGGCAAGCAAGCGCATCAAGCATGTGAAGGAATACATTCCTGTCAGGTCTCCTTCTGCAGTGGAGAGACATAGGCTAGATAGATAGATAGGCACTCCAAGTTATGTATTAATGATTCGTTTTGTGAATATGGTTATGGTTGTGTTAATTGTCAGAGTTATGGTAATGGTAGAGAGCAATTAAGCTAATTTCAATGACCCGAAACTATAAACTTTTCTGTGTTCTCAAATCTCCCACGGGGAAAAGTTACGCCCAAAATCGTACCCCGCAATAAGCAAATGAGAAATAATATGTCATGCCATACCCAACTGATTCTCGTCCATCCACACATTGTAGCCTCTTTTCCTGAGCTGTTCCGTCATCTCTCTCATAATCTGTCTCGAAAGGGGCTCCCACTTGTAGCTCATCATAATGTGACCGGCTTTCCCAGGCCTAGGCCCATGACTGCTGGACGAGCCAAGGCCGCGTACGACTGCGTTAAAACTGTACTTATATACTACGAGAAGCGCCCTCATCGATGCATTGCGATGTAAGTCGACTCTGCCTATAGAGATCATGACGTTTTTTATGCTTGAGATCTTCAGCGGGAAAACAACACGAGAGGGGAAAGGCATATAATTCGCGATGATGACTTCTGGTATAAATGACCTGCATTTATTACGCGCAAAATACATGTATCTATACTTATGTCCGAATTTTCGATTTTTTTTAATTGAAAGGGTACTTTACGTTTGGTAATATACAGTATGACGCACCAAAATACTTGTTTGAGGTAGTCGAAATTAGTCCAGCATACATTCACTAAGTGTCGACTAACTCTGGACTGAGTTGATAATAGTTGTTGGGACTAAATATTCATATTCTGGTGGCCGAACTTCCAAAAAGTGTTAACTAAATTCCCCCCAAATGTGCGCTCGGGGTAGTCAAATCATCTCCTGCATTTTGTATTTAACGTTCTCGTTTTAATATTAGTTTACATTTTGTTTCTGTTAATGCCCCACCCACCATCCTGGCCATAGAAATATTCAAACTAGTCCGGCCTTGTATAGGATTAACGCCACCAGTGACATAACCTGGGACCCCGAAGCACAATTCTGAGCATATTAATGCAAAACACAAACTTTCCAAATGATAATAAACTTTAGACAGTTTACAGATTGACTTTGGCCGGTCACCTAGCTATCACCTGCTTGAAGTATTTCAGTCTACCATATTTTGGATAGAATATTCAAGGGTCTTCATTACCTCTGGTCTACGGAATGTTACATATTTCAATATGTATCTTGTATGAGGATAACTAATGATAATTATATGTGTAAAACCGAGCGAACATTTACTTAACCAATATAAGTACATTTGTTGCCTCCTTCTATGAACTGTTTGAACAGCCTGCTAGTATCTCAACATTTGCACGGGGGTACTATTTGAATTATGAATAACAATGAATTTATTACCAAGGTTATAACGTGGACGTGGTTAAGCAAAATAGTCTTGTTGGCACGCAATCAATTCAGGACCTGACCAAAAAATACTCGCGCCTGGGTCTACAGTATCTAAAATACATGTTTTTATAAAATAAATCAATTAGGCCTGAACAGGTTAAAGGGGTAGTTTAGTTTGGTAAAGAAAGCGCTGCAAGAACAAATGTTGTGTAAGATAATTAACATGGTAGAATAAACTTCATTTGATCAAAATCGGTTTAGAAACGGCTGAAATATCAATTTTTACTAGTGGTTTGTAATTTTATTTTCAGGTTTTGATAATTCAAGCTCAGCTCTAAAAAAACATGTTCATTTTTTTGTTTGGTTATACATGATAATATAACAAAAGTGACAACAGCTCTTCTATCAACTTTTATAAGTATTGTGACAATTCTTCAGCTCAAAATAAATCATGATCAAAACATTGTAAGACAATTTGCCTGATATAACATAATAATAATAATATATAGCATTTATTGTGCGCCACCTATCTAATGAAATATTCAGAGGCGCAGAGGGTGAGAGTTATCAGGAGAAAGACAGAACAACACAAAATTACTCAAACGCTAATCTAAAGAGGTATGTTTTAAGACTAGTTTTAAAAACAGCTAATGACTTTATATTACGTAAATACAAAAGATAATACAATTTATATATAAACAATCAGTACTTACCAGAGTCAGCTTCCGAGCGCACCACATTGGGGTAATTTGTAAATACTGTAGTTCAAAGCCCCCGACCTAGACCGTGCGTGCGCCAGTATTCTGTGTATATCACTCTCGGCTTATATCAAACCAATGTTAATTTCTATGGTAAAGACTAGAGTGTCACATTACACTCCAGTGGAATGAATCCCAACCATGAATTATACGTGATTTAAATACGTGAACAAATACGAAGGGTGTGATGTGTTACGTTCGGAAGGGCGCTTGACTGCAAGTGAACCGGGTTCGAACCCCGATGGAGGCCACCGATAGTGTCCTCCCGATGTTTTAAGCTTTCTGATTTGCTATTTGGAGATGTTTTGCCATGTTTTTATCTATCAATGATTGTGTGCCATTTTAAAACATATTTCTGGCCTCATTTTGTATTGCAAACGATTGTTTTTGTCCTAAATCATGATAAAAGATCTGGGGACCCATTGCAGAAAAAATTAACATCCATCGGTCATCTGCAATTACCAGACATATCATGTGACTTAGAGTAAAGCTCAAATCTTATTAGTTCAAATGTGCATATCATCTGATTTGTTTAGATATTCAATTGCAACCTACAATCCATCGCCCTTTTGCTTCCATGTTAATATTATTCAAATATTTCCAGCATCAAGGGTGAACTTTTGATGTTGTGCAGGCAATGCTCTCACTTGCAATATCGCATATTTATATTCAAACATTGTTAAAATGTTACCCGAATCGTATAAAGCTTGTATGATACAGTAATTTAATTAAAGTTATTAAACACAATTGGGCAAAACGTGAACTAAATAAAGAAATACATAAAGTGTGCCACTAATAATCTACATTCGTCAAGCACTTTACGTCATTGTTCCCATCGATAATACAATCCACGATCGATGCCAGGTCCAATAATCATGGTAGTAAAGAGATGATTTTGTTTTTAATTTGCATCATCAATGTCCTTGATACACGCGAACCGAAATAATGTGTCGTGTTGTTATCCACAGTAGAGAGTGAATCGGCATATTGATATATTGCAAAAGTGAAAGTGAAACTATTGTACCAACCATGCCAACGCCATTGTTACCATGGTAAGAGTAAACGAATAATTGCTATGGTCGATATGAATTGTTATAAATGCGCATATTATAGCTGTTCAACGTACAACACCTCGCATTTTGGCAATTGTGTGATAGAAAGGAGTGATCAGAGTGATCATTTTGCCTGTACGGGAAAGAGCGCCGCGCGATAGCCGCAAGATGACTCTGCGGCAGTCGTACAGAAGCCAGGCAGCAATCGTAAGAAGCCCGTAGCTATTAGAAATATTATGGACCTCGTACAGGACACGTACTGGAACACGAGTATATTCGCTGTTCCACGCCTAGATGATATATGGGTATACTGGGCATGAGTGAGGGTATGTAAACAAAAAAACATGACTGTGTGCACCAGAAGTAGCAAATAAATAATACAACAGCGAAAAACAAACGAAAATACGTATCGGTAGATCTGTGCAAGTTTTAATGCTTGTGTATGGAAGCAGTAATGGGACATTTGTTGTAATATACTAAATTGATTTGGTAACCTTGATGAAATTACTTAAACGTTTGTAGGGTTGATGAATATTGACAAACGTTGCGTATTTGTTTTGAACATGTTTCCATGGTAATGTTTTAACAAACCAAATTGAATATAATTGTAAATAATTCAAGGAAATAGAGGAAACTGGCTGGAAATATTTAAATGATTGAAAATGTGCAAAGAAAAATAGGCTTTGCCGGAAATCGAACAGCGAACTGGATAACTAGACCAGTGGTCTCGTAATCCAGAGGTTAACTGGATTTTTTTGTTCTTTGCACATTTTCAATCATTTGAATATAATTGTGTTACATAGCCGAATTTTAACCTGACAAACTAATTTGCTTGTCTATTTTGTGTCTCCTCTCGACAGGAGGGTTGTGTGGTGGCATCTGTTTTGTAATTCCCTGCCATTTGCTTCGATATCTTGCCAAGTAACTTGCCCGATCCAATTAGTATACATTCATGTTAGCGCAGTTTACTTTCAGGCAGTCTGTCCATCTCTTAGGAGTCTTCATCTACATCTGGTCCCCTTTACTTTTCCTTCCATCGTAATGCTGGGGAGGCGATGGCAGGTGGGTTCATGCTTTAGATGTGTCCAAAGTAGTGACATTTTTTCTGCGATATTTATCAGTTACAATGATTGTTGAGCTGCCCCGAATCAGCGGCGTAGCGTGCACACCTTATGTAATTTTTCCTTTTTTAATTGCCCCTTACGTATTATATATATTTATTATTACTGGGGGAAGGGGCAATTGTCCCCCTCCCCCCCCCCCCCCGTTCCCCATCGTAGCTACGTCACTGCCCCTACTGATGTATTTCTCACTCTGTCCATTCATAAAAAAAATATTTAAAAAAATACATACAAATGAGTAACATAATAAACATTATATTGTAAGGTCACCCGGAGAAGCAAATATGCTTGTGGTGGGGCCTCAAAATTTAAAACGAACTACACATAAATTATACAGTTTAAATGCTTAAAATAACAAGATAAAAACACACATGCACGCTCACACATACCCATACACACATACATTCCTCATCTGCTCAAACTTGTTTACATAAATCATTCATGTTATGCCGAGTTTCCAAGTGTCTCAAAACGGAAGTTTCCAAACAAATATTATAATGGTATAAACAGTAGCTCGATGGAGTATGATACATTTTAAGGATTTATCCTTTCTTATTGTGAAAGTTTGACTGTTAGAGACGTTTTGCGATGGGTGATCTACAGGTATTAATGATTGCTTGCCATTTGAAAACAAAAGAGACTCCTGGCTTGGTTGTATTGCAAACGTTTGTATTCGTACTTTATCATAATATTATGATGATAATTGATAAATAATACAAGATCAAGACCCTTTACCGAAATAATTGCAATCCATTCGTCATCTGCAATTATCAGACATATGTGCATATCATCTGATTTGTTAAGATATTAAATTGCAACCTCCAATCTATCCCTTTTTTTCTTCCATTTTAAGATCATTCAAAGAATTCCCTAAAGCGTGAACTTTTGATGTTGTACAGGTTGAAAGCTTGTATGATGATTTGATTAAAGTTTTTTAAACCATGGGCAAAACAAATCCATAGAATGTGCCACAAGTGATTTACATTCGTTAAGCACGTTATGTCACAGTTCCCATCGGCAATACTGTACAACCCACAGTCGATGCCAGTTCTAGTTCTAGTAATCATGGTAATAAAGAGATGATCATGTTGTTAAATTGGCAACATCAATGTCACTGACACACGCGAACCAAAATGATGTATTATGCTATTACCTACAGTGTGCCAACCGTGTCAACGTCACTGTCACCGTAGTAAGGGTGAATGAATAATTGTTATGATCGATATCACTTGTTAGAAATATTGTTCATATTATCGCGAATTTTCGTACCATACCAGCAATTGTCTGATAGAAATGAGTGATATGAGGTGTATTTTGTTGGCCTGTCGAGTTCTGGACATTGGATGACTCTTCTAAGTGATTACATATTATATTGAATTTGAATTTATATAAATATGTTTTGATTTTATATATCACTATCACTATCACTATCAATAAATGTGTATAATGTAATTTGATATAAGATCTAACTATAGTGATTTATGAATAACAAACTAAATAAACTGCTTCAGTTTGATTCGTTTGTAATATACAACTCATACGTGTCGTAGCAACTTTTATATAACAGTAAACATGTCTATTGTAGCAACCAACATTTATCTGCAGCAGAGATAGTGATATGGATTTTATATAACAATCAACATGTCTGTTGTAGCAACCAATATTTATCTGCAGCAGAGATAGTGATATGGATTTTATATAACAGTCAATATGTCTATTGTAGCAACCAATATTTATCTGCAGCAGAGATAGTGATATGAAATTTTAACCACTTATTTATTCAGTCTACTTTTCAAAGTAATAACACATGGTATTACTATTTTGTGTCACGAATGCCTAATTTACAACGGGATATATCACGGGAAATATTGCCCTGTTTGTTTAAATGTGCAAATAGAAATGCCTTGTTCAATATATTGTGTACTGTGTTGATCGATTTTTGTTTAACTGAAAAATGTGTATTTATTATTATATATTATACAATAGATATAAGAATCCCTGTATTCTGATTGGTCAATTAGCATGCAAACATTTTCCACCGATGCATATTGACTTAAGTTTCATTTCCACATTTGTTGTGCCAATTTTATTATTTTAACCACTGCTGCTTACAGTGCGAAGGTATATTCCATGGATAAACGAAAACTATCTGTAAACAAATGTTAAAATCATATAGCAACCCTCATTCCGTAAACTATTATAAATGTTTTCGAAAATTCTTCAGGGGAGGGTGAAACTTGACTGTCTTTTGCGCGCCACAGGTGTAGATATGCCCTCCATTCCAATATTCCCCTCTCTTCTGATCATTTTGTTTTCTATAAATCTATACATTTCGTAGTGACCCTTTTTTTGATCATGATAAGCTACCCATTTTCCTGTTATAATTAACGGATCTCGTCTAATGTCAGAAGCTCAATCTCATTCCAATTTAAAGTATTTTTTTGTTTGTTAATTAATCATTTAATTGTTAGCTTTAATCATTTTCCTTTGCTTAAGTACATTTCTTTTTATTTCTCGTATTACAAATAGTGACCTTCGCCATCCTCGTGAAAACGATTTTGCAATAAATGTATATTGCCTTAACGAAATATCTACTTTCCCTTTCTCGTTTACAGAAACTTTCGAACCGCCCAGCTGACTGACTTTCTTAAATGAACTCGCTGAACTCAATTCACTGGACAAACTCATCTTGATAACATTAATCTCGTATTACCGCGTTGTCATTTAGCCGTGAATTTTAGATTAGTTAAAACATTAATTAATTGTTACCATTAAAGTCTAGCGCAGAGATGAAATGGGAAGTAGTCATTTGTTGATAATTCCAAACACGGAAGTTTAATGGTATCATGGTGTTCATTTTGTTCCAACTCGCAATGCACATTTCTACTTTAAGAGCAAAAAACAACATCGACGAACGCCCTGATTCTCACTTTCCTGTAATGGTTTTCCGCACATACATTCATGCTTCACATTATCTCAAGTTTCCGTCGACGTATCGTGAGTCGTCCAACGTCTATCATTGGATCCTTTTAACCAGATTTACATAACTGTAAACTATATTATGGTGACAGTGTAATAAAATCGGCATAACGATACAATATGGGGTGCGGCGCGAGTGTGAGCAAGACGATTGTACAACAGGAACAAGAGCCTTTACTGGCTTCTTCCACATCCATTAACGAAATGCTTCCGGCAGATTGTGTGCAAAGTATCGATGCCCTTAAAGTTGAATTTGAACATGTAGAGAACTGCGTCGATTTCCCCTGCGGCCAGTGTGTACAGGCTGTACAAGAATGCATGAAGCCGTATTTTAAGTATTACAAATATGCCAGAAAGGTTGCCGATGAGATAGCGCGTAGAACCGACTACTTCGCCATGTTTAAGAAGACATGGGCAAGTCCTAAATTGCAGACATTGGATAAATATGACCAAGATCATTTAGACGACAATAGTCTGTGTTACCATTTTTTTCAAATACTCACTCGGTCAGGTTACAATTTAGCAAATCATTCGTCAGATTTCTCCGAGGCAATGGAAACAAATAACTGCCTCCCTGCCCTCATCAACTGGGTGATAGCTCAATACGACGAGAATGGCAATAACAAATGGGTGGAAACAATCATCCATAACGTGATCACCATGATGTCCAACTGCGTTCGAAATGCGCCAACCCTCAGGGCAAAGTATCGGTGGACACTGCCAATGCTACAATGGTTCTGTGAGTCCGATAAAGAATACATGAAGATGTTAGCATTCCTTGCGTCAGCGTACTTGGTTAGCAAGGAGGACGCCGATAAACTGCCAATAAATAAGCAAGCTGTAGAAATTCTCACCGTGATGCTAAGTAAATCGCTGGAAACCTCTGATCACACGTTTGGTGTAAGATATGAAGTAGGGGGAAAAGAGCAATCCGTATTCTTTTCTGCTGTAGAGCTAATCCAGGGCATCGACCAATTGGCCATGAACGATACAAACAAAAAAATGATTGTTGTAAACGGCGGCATCAAGATCGTGGGTTCTATGCTCTCTGGTAGAAGCAATTCAGTCGAAGAACAGATCCACGCTACGAATACCATTTGGCAATTGGGGTTCTTAAAAAGCAACAAGGAGAAGCTGAAAAAAGACCACAACGTCATGAAAGGTGGGTGAGACATAAAGGGCAGACTTATCACAGAACATGTAATTACTTTAGGGGCTTAGCAACATTGTCCAAATCGTACAAATCCAATTTTAATTCGAGATGTTCCCTCATACATTGTTGTATTCGTGTTTGCCTTAAAATCATGGGACAGGTTTTGTTTTTTCAAATTTCCCATTTGTTACAAAGATATGTAGGATTGAAGTTTTCAGATTATAAAAACTCGGGCGGAGTTTTAGATCCATGTACAAAGTGAATGCAGTGAGTTTGTAAATATCACCTTGTATTTTTGTTCATAACTCGGCCATGCAACGTCCATTTGACTTGAAATGTTCATACCCTGTGGACAAATTGGACACCAACAATATGCATTGCATCAACCATTCATCAATTTTTGCACATATCAACAAAGTTACTAGATCCCTTTAATGGTTAATATACATGTACACAAAACTTAATACATACACAAAGTGAATTATTTAGATGTTATCACTACCCCATGAATTTATTTTGTGACTCTGCATACTAACTTATATACATTAGAATGGAATATTCTAGCCTGGCCAATTTATATTGGCGATCCTTTTTTGTAGTTTCACACAATTTCCCTAATGTTTTATTGAAATTTGGAAATGGAAAAAAAGAGAGTTAAAAGGTACTACCGCCCAAGAATAATAGTCAAATGTAGCATCTTCATTAGTCCATTCCATCAACAAGTTCAAATGTCATTGCGTTCGTCGGTATGCATGTACAAATACTACCTTTGTCCAGAGCGAACGAATCGACCGGGATTCTATCGTCTCTAAACGTACGCGTGAATAAAATTGGCGCACACGCAAATGTTTGACGTGTACAGAACCATACATTATAAACGGTTCCATGAGTGGTGGGAATTAATTGCAATAGATATACAATAAACATCCCTTTGCTGAATGTTGGGTATTTATTCGGTTATTTTATCGTGCCTGGTTTATTGGTAACCTTTAAGGATTATACAAGGACAAGTCCGATAAATACAGGGTGGCCCCCCCCCAAAAAAAAAAAAAAAAAAAAAAAACGGAACGGGGCACATCCCAAAATAAATTACCCAAATATGTAAGTCCATCGCATACGGTGTCTTTTAA
>JAUELG010400499.1:0-13541 GCA_031471515.1 Dendraster excentricus | reverse complement strand
TGGTCAAAATCGGTGAAATATTTTTTGAGATATATGAAAAAATGCTAGGGGGGTACTAACTTTTTGTGAGTAGTGTACATATCAAAACATATATAACTGGGCCAATCTGTGACACTTCCAACACATCCTCACTGCCTATACAACACCCCCAGTTACACATAACACCCCTAACTGGGCCAGGATGAAACACATATTGGCTGATATATATATCAACACAGATTCGAATCACGCCCCAACTGGGCCAAGCTGAGACACTTCCAACTCATCCTCACTGCCTATCCAACGCCCCCAGTTACACATTCAATCCCAACTGGGCCAGGCTGAGACACTTCTATCGCCTCCCGCCACACTTTCCATGCATCCTGCTCCAGTTCTATTCTCCCTGATACACTTTGTGGGCTGAAACAAACGGGCAGGAAGGCTCCGTGCCCTATTTGCCTAAAAGCTGAGCTAATTTCTCTCTCCCTAGCCTAATTTTTTGTTGTTGTCCCCGAGTGTACAGGCCATTAGTTAATGAGTTCTAGATCAGTCCTGAGCTAGTTTCTGTTAAGGTAGTAGTAGTGACTGATTTGCCGTGGCTATTGATCCGTGGGTGTAGATTTTTTGGAGCTATTAATGTCCTCATTCTCATTTCTGTATATATTTCTGGCAACATAACAAATCTGTGCATATCCCGGGTGTGAATTGTGATTCAGCTCTTGAATTGCCAGAATAATTAAATTGTACATTAGTGCAGCAAATACATGCAGAATTACCTTTTCGCAATGTTTTCTTATAAAGTACTGTTAGAATACACCAATATTCTCACATATTGGGTATGTAAAAGTGAAGGAGGGGGTGGGGGGGGGGGGGGAGTCTGATGAAATTGTTCAAAGCTTTGTTAACACAATTGTGTGTGTTGACATTCATGAGTCCATTTAGCTCATTTAGCAACTGACTGTTTTTCTCAATTCAATTCAATGGTTATAGTTCAATTTCATTTATTTCATTTTATTTCATTTTATTATATTTCATTTATTCAGGCTGTGTCTTGCCAATCAATTATAATTCTCTTGTGAATTGAGCTCTATATGAATGGCATACAAAAGCAACCTCCGTTTTCACCATTGTTTACTTTCAAGAGAAAATTTTATTATTATTTTCATAGGATTGATTCTAATATAAGCAATATATCAGTGTTTATGTATGATATTCATGGTAGTGGAATTGAATCGCGTACACCTCTTTTGGAATGATGTTTCACAAGCAAACAATGAAACAAACATCTGTATTAGTATCACATGGGCATTTTGTAATCAATCTGTTTAATTACGTACCAAAATGATACTGTAATCCTCCATGTAAAAGCTTGCTGCAAGGCCGGCCTTCAATTTATATGTATTCCACAAGTAACCTTGTTTGTCTAAGAGATGTATTTTTTCAGACAAACATATTTTTCCCCTGTTCCTTGTCAAGTCCATCTGTATGCTGTGTCGCTCTGTAAAGCCTTTTAAGCTTGTTTGGATGTAAGATGGAAATTGAGCTTCGTAAACATAGGAACTTTTCCTGTTACAATATGTTTGTATGAATGGCATGTGTTATCTATCAAGCTATTTGTTGGAGAATCGTTCCATTTTTTCATTGGTGTCATGCCAATCAGGGAAATTTTTTTTTATTTTTATTAATTTCGGCAACAATCTTTTGGGGTGCAACAAGTTTTGGAGTACTACTTTTTAAATTTTATTTCAGGGCCTAATATTTAGCTCTTATGCTGTAAGGGATCATCTGACTGGCATCATGATCCAATGAAAAAATTAAAACAAAACAAAGTATTAAGGCTAGTGTTGTTTCATTTGTTTATTTATTGATCGTTTTATTGATTTTTTAATGTATTTATTTTTATTTTATTTTATTTTATTTTTATTTTTTTTAAATTCATTTATTTATTTGTTTCATTATATATATATTTATTTATTTATTTATTATTATTTGTTTTATTATTTTTTGGGGGAGGGGGGGGGGGCAATTCTTGGGCCCTCCGCCCCCATGTCTTTTGTCCCTGACACCGATAGTGTTGGTCTGAAAGCATAAATTAGGAAAGCTAGAGGATGCCTTCAGGTAGAGTGTCCGAATCAGTGGATTTCTGGAGCAAACACATTGCAGAAATTCCGGAGGGAAATTGGCTAATGGTGTTCGAGTCCATTACGGATAATTCCATCGCCCTGACTAACAGATGGGATACAGGTCCAGAGGCCTTTCTTCAATAACGCAATATACATTTACATCCCCTCGTGATTTGGTGATATACTGATATGATTTTCATATTGATTGTTTGCCCAAATTGTGATAGTCAAACTAATCATAGTTATCATGATTCTTGGCTCATTTTATTTATTTTTATTTTTTTTTGAGGTTTTGAAAATATATATTTTTTGAAGAATCTCAAGAGATAATCTGACCATGGTTCCCCCCCCCCTTTCCCCATGTAACAACATGATAACCAGCCAGATATATGTACCCATTTAATAAGCTACACTTGATGCCTTTATAACTTAAAACTATTAACAATTCAAGACTAGTCAAGAAAAACTGATTCCCTTCAGAAGTCCAGAATAAAGTTGCATGATTTCTTAAAGCAAAGGATTTTTTTTATAATAAAGCAAACACAAGGAATTTTAGTTGCATTTTTAATGACAGACAATGTCTTGTTGTTTGCTAGTTGTCTAGAAAGAGCTACAATTTGCATGTTTAAAAATGTAATGAAATATATGGGATACTTCCATTTCCACTGAAAATACAATGCCTTGTTGCGATTAATAGTTTCCCATAAATGTAGATTTGCTGGTTTTTAAATTGCTGTTTAGTGGATGTCTATAAAAACATATTACAGGTCCTTTACATCTTGTAAAGATAGTTGCCATGGGCAAAAAGTTCAAAAACATCCGCGATGGATGTGCAAATTATGAATGCATTCATTTTTTTGGCATTATTCATGATTGGAAAAACATTCTGGAAATCTCATGACAGCAATGCCAATTGCCAAAATCTTGTTCCCCCACACCCTACCCTATCCTACCCAACCGGTCTGCGTCGCACCCACGGCCGATGATTAAGCAGTCACCCAGAATTCGTGTGTGGTCAAAATCTTGAAAAACAGCCAGAAGGGAATGACATTTCTGAGCTTCGGTCGCTGCCTGACTCTGTCATTCTGCGCTGTAAAAGGAAACTCGTCCCGATGGCAAGTACGTGCAAGTGTCACTCCCGGACGTTTCTGGTGCCTGAAAATTAGCAGCGGCCCCCATTGCGAGTTAATTCTGAAATTAATTGTGACGCGAATGTTGAATATTGGGATTCATTAATGTGTGGATGTCACGTACACTGTACTTCAGTTCACGGGTTTACAGCACTTTAAAAGAAACAGCCCCGAAAGTGAACTTGTTGCCATGCGATTAAGCCACTGTGGACTGAGCCGAATGGAACAGATAGGGGTTTATATAGAGAATGTATGTAGTTCCTTTAACCAAATTGTACTCGGGGAGTTAATGCCAAAATTAATTGTGACGCAAATGTTAAATATTGAGATTCATTAATGTGTGGATGTCACGCACTGCACTTCAGTTTACGGGTTTACGGCACTTTGAAAGAAACTTTACTTGTTGCCATGCGATTAAGCCATTGAGGATTGAGCCGAATGGAATCGCTAGGAGTCTATATAATATAGAGAATGCTTGTAGTACCTTATCCAAATTGTTACTCAACTGGTTAAATTCATTTGCGTTTTTTCACAAATAGCAAGTGGTGGGTTCCAAGTAAATTAATAAAATTGAGGCATTATTTGACTTGACTTTTACTGCAAACAAAGAAGAGTGCATATCCAAGGACTCGCCTTGTAAAATGTTAACCCGTTGAGGACAAATTGATTATGGTATAACACGCATTCTCCATAGACTCAAGCCCGAAATATTTTGGGACCAATACTCGACGGGTTAACCTGTTGAACAAAGAGTATGTGATTTCCTGAGTGGTAGGGTGTATGGGGAAAAGTGTGTTGTACTGAAGTCATATTGTGTGGAATGGGTTATAAATTAAAAGTAACATTTACTAGTACATTAGGCAGAAATATAGCCTTTATTTGAGCACTGTATGGCTAATGTGTTGTAGGTATACAGAGGGGTTTATGGGAAGAGTAAATTTGTCACTGTTTTTTATATGAAATACTTTGAGGTTTGAAAAATAGAGCTTTGATTGCTCTGATTTGTATCTACAGTATAAGTTTGTTGTTGTTTTATAATCGTTAAATAAAAATGAAATTAAATTCGAATTGTAGAGATAACAAAGGACAGTGTATAACATACAGAGGTTGCACAACCTATACCACAATCCCTGTGTACAATAAACTATGCAGATGAATTCTCCTGGAGTATCTTAATACTGGCTCTTGTTCTTGGTAAGGATAGAAGTTCTATCAAATCAGACATTTCCTGTTTTCTTGAGTTATATAAAAGAGAATTAAAGAAAGTTAAGGCTTGAATGACAGCTGAGGTTAAGCAACCTATAGATAGATACACAATCCATCAGCCCCCCTTAGACCTTTTCTATCATCAATTGGGGGTTTAAAATAAAGGTTGCTTTATACTTGTTCTTACTTTTTTGTTTCAGATTGTCTGAGATTCAGCAGAAAAAAAGAGAAAAAAAACGCACATAAGCAAAATTAACCTTGTCCTCATGAATTAAATAAGAAAATTAGATTGTCAAGTGACACTTTGAGATGTCAGAAGAGGGTCGGACAACCTTTTTCTGGGAATGCTTGCTTGTTCGTTGGTTGCGGCTGGATTAGGTTTATATGTATCTACTCATGGTCTGACAGACAGACAGTCAGACAGGCAGCCAGCCCCTCCCCAGACCTTTCTGCTAGTTGGTGGGGGGTAAGATAGAGGTCGGTTGACTAGCTGCCTGCTCAAAAAAAAAAACTTTCTCGTCAGTCGAGTGCGTCCTTTTCCCTGGTCCTCGGCGCAGTGACGAGACCTTTTGCAGAGTTAAAAAGACCTTTTTTGCAGGACTGCTCATCGTGAATGAAATGCCGTTTGTAGCCAGTATAGGGTGACAGACCTTTATCGAAAAGGTCTAAACTGTTTGGAAAGAATTTCACAATCTTTGCTTTAGCTGGCAGCCAGCACAGCAAAAGGTCTTTTACCCCCTGTATGATTTGCAACAAAATATAGTAAAGGGCCTCCGCGCAAGACTTTTTAATTTTGTTTACTCTCCATACCCCTCAAAATAAACTGAAGTTGACAGTGCACCAACCTAGAGCAGAGAAACATGCTAATGAAAGTAGATTCATACATTTGGGGTTGTAGTCAGTGTGAAAGCTGAAGATACAGAATTATTCATACTCATTTGAATCGTTTTGGCACTTTGATTGAAGTTCCCCCCTCCCCTTCACCTTCCCCTTTGCGGCTGCACATAATAAATATAATGACAACCGTGCGCAGGATCTTGAACCGATGAACCTGATCATTATGAGCGCACCAGGCTTCAGTCAACAGAACCACCGCAACATAGTTATACATGATGCATGTTCCATGTTGCGTTCAGAAATAGGTGCCATTAATCACACATGTGCAATTAATCTTCGTTAGAAATGTTTGAGATTACGGACATGTTATGCTCTGCCTGAATGTTAGATCAGTGAACTCCGGTTACTGCATGTATGAAGCCGGTATGAAGATGCAGAGTGGTATTCACGTACACAGTCTGCGGAGAACTACAAACCCAAATTCAGAAGTGAGAAATCAAGTTAATGATAATTTTTTTCAATGCAGAATTCAGTTATAGATTGAGATTTTTTTAAATTTTATTATTTTTTTAAATTTATAGTCATAATTATTAAGTAGTTTTTATATTACTATGCTTGGGTGTGAAGAAAATTTGAAAATAATACATGTAGGCAACGTTGATGTCGGAATGAGGTATATTTTTTTAGAATATATGAATTATTTTCTTTCATAACAAAAATTTATTGCAGCATTAGTAAAAATAAAATTAAAAAAACTGAAGATTGTAAACCGCAATGAAAATGTCAAGAACATGAACGGTTGCACCCATCTAGAAAGAAAAACAAATTATTCCTCCTAAAGAAACTATCAAAATATTACAAACCTTTTCTAGGGGTCATCTTTTGGACTAACTGTGTGCCAGACCTATTTAGTGACCCCACCTTAGGACTGGATGGACAATGTCCGAAGTTAGTGGTCAGGCACATTATGTGGTTGGCAGACCTTTGTTGGAGAAAGCCCATGCTTTTCCTCAGAGATTCTGAATGTACTCTTCCATCATGAGTAAAAGAGTAATGCTATTTTAACCCTCTGTCTGCTTGAGTCTGGTGAAGACCTGTATTAGGTCTATGGAAGTGATGATATATCATAGGTACCAGGATGAAAAGTGTACCTATTTGTGCTGCAGGTTGCACTTTTGCAAAAAGAAAATCAATGATTTCAATATGTAATACCTCAGAAGTTATGATAATAATGGCCAAACTTCATGTCTCTAGCGCCTAATATGCAACTTTGCACTTTTTAGAAAAAATATGCAACCTTTAAAGAACTTTACAGTTCTTTTTTTTTTAATATGCAACCTTTGAAGAACTTTGCAGTTCTTTTTAAATATGCAACCTTTAGAGAACTTTGTAGTTCGCGTTGGTGGTTTACGGTCACTATTTTGGATATTTGTAAAGCAGAAAAATACCTCCTTAACAGATTCCTTTTTAAGTTCATATTCTTATGGAAGTCATAAATATTTTGATACAAACGAAAAAAATGCTTGTCATATTGCCATTTCCCATCATTTTATATCAAATTGTTGACGTGACTTGGCTAGACTTTCATCCCTGATTTAATTTTGTGCAGCTTCATCCAAAAAAAAGTTTGCAGAAAAACACTGTCCAGGTTGTAGCTGCTGCAAAAATAGATTACTGAAATTCAAATATTATCTCTCATTAAGCATCCGCTGGCCTTCGTAGGAAGTCTTGGAATAGTCCATTTCTGACATGGGGGTACCGTAACATGATGGCGCTTGTGTTGGTAGGGATTCTTTACGTGACAACCACTTTATTTGTTCATGTGCTTTGACGTCTGAAATAGTAAACCTGCAGATTGCGGACTCCCCCTCTTGCTCCGGATGGAACGGTCTTGCTTGTGGTTGGTCGAGAGTGTCTGCATGAGTCACTCGCAACAAGGAAATTACCTACATCTACTTAACCTGGTCTCGTTTCCGTGTTGCGCAAATGTTTTTTTCCGTGCACGGTTCGCGGACTTTGCCCTAGCTTTTACATTTTGCGCCTATTTAATGGGACCCAGATATGACATTTTCGTGATAATATGTCGGATGAAATGATAAGAGGCATGAGAGCGCAGAATCGGCAGGAGGTGGAAAACATTTGTCTGCGAAAAAGATCAAACCCCCGAGCGAGGGAAATCATGTTCACGGATAATGCAGGAAAGGGTGACTAGATATGTGATAAGCCATTTTTTCCCAGTTGTCTGTGAATTTTTTGATATTTTTCTCTCTCACAGAAACATTTTTGCTGTAATGTGCAGAAATACCCCTCATACTGCTCCAACCCTTTTCTTGTGATCGTTGGGTTCATGAAGTGAAACCAGCTTTTTTATAAATGATATTTTTTTCATATTGTTGAAAATATATATATTTTTTAAAGGGTTGTCAAGTTTTTTAGTAAAAAAGACACAATATAGCACTTGTATGAGCTCATATTTCTCTTCCCTGCCTTCCTTGTCCTGAAAAAGGTTGTATCGTATAAAGCGTGCTTTTGTCCATGGATGTATGAAAATAATTGTCTTTCTAATTAGCTGGCATGGTAGGTAAACACATCATGTGCATTACGTGTTTGTTTGAAAACATATCCGTGGTATGTTTTCAGGTTCAAGGTACGTCTAGTGGTTCATGGGTGCTGTACATCCAGTGGACATGAAATTTATGAATGCTTCCAAAGCAATAAAAAATGTGAAGCAATATTTGGTTTGCCTGCTGGCATAATATTGCAGAGCAGTATGCATCTGGGGGACGGTCTATAAAAGCACTCAATCAGGCTGAGCAGCAATCAGGCAAAACAGATTACATGAATAGTCATGATATCCGACGGGGTGATCAGCGAATCACAAAGCATTATGAAACTGATGCAAATGACTTCCATACACACAAACAAAACACACACCCACCCTCTCACATGTGGGTGCACACATACACACACACACACACACATACACACTTACACACACACACATACACTATAATTGATACACATGTACTCGTGCACCGTGTCTATCCATCACGCACGCGCACTATGGGGAAGCGGGGAGTGCATTAGAAGCGGTAGAGTTGATTCATTGTGTGTATCTCTGTGTGTGTGTGTGTGTATACGAGACTATTACGTGTTGTGCTGCGTTACAGTGTGTGCGGGCGGGATCGTCTGCTACCGCTGCCTGCGCAATGGAACCGAGAGTGAAGCGGAGTGGCGCACGGGTCACGATGACATCACAGCCTGCTCTGTGGCTCAGAAGGGCTGCTCGCAGGGTCGTTGGACCTTTTGGAAGCTAGCTCCAAAAGTATCATAGGCAACATAAGAAAGGTCTAGCTTAGGACAAGAAAGGGTCAGTCTATACCAGACCTTTTCTGTGGGTCAGAGATACTTTTCGCACGCTGTCGAAAAGGTTTTTCGAGTCAGGCAACCTTTCACGGCGGTTGCAAATGAGGAACGAGCCCTTTTCGACAGATACCGCGCGATTGCCATACACAGAAGTTAAGAAATGTTATGGAACTCTGCGTTACACTGTACGCAGATTGCTGCTACGCCCTCTCTCTTTCCTCGGCAGCGCAGCCGCTGTGTATGTTTTTAACGTCAATTATTGTAACCACGTAGGGTGTTTTATTACTTTTGTAGTTCATTAATACAGTAATTAGCTATTATGTTTACTTAAATTTATCAGAATCATGAAGTCCTTTAAGAATAATCAACTATTTATTTTTAAGAAATTTAAATATTCGTCTAATACTTTTTCCTAAATTTTGTTAATACAATTTCTGCGAATACAAGAATTTTTTAAAATTCTTTTATATTTTTAGAAGAAAATAGAATGCATCCAAACTCCTACCAGGACATTTCGCAAAAAAATAAAGAACGTATTTACTCCGTACCCGTACAACACAATGAAAGTATATGAAATCATACAGCTCTATTCAGTATAACCTGTGCACAAGCTCATAGCACTGTACTGTAGTGTAGTCTGTATAATATATCACTGCTATATGCATATCATTGCATTACATTTTTTCCTCTGCTGTATGTGTGATTGGTGAAAATAAGTATTATAAAAATAAAAATAATAATTGGTTCAGGCTCTCATAGGATAGGCGAAGGGAAAACAAATTCAATAGGTCCTTAATCACCTATTCAATGGATATAAAAGAAAACGCTTCATGTATGAAATTTGATTGACTACCATTGTTCTCTGGAGCAATTCGATCATATTGCGGTCTGAAATGTAGCGAACTCACTATCCGATGCAAAATTAGGCGGTTTGTGACCTTTAAATTGCCACCTTTTTAAAAAATCCCTTGTTCAAGTTTGAAGGGGGAGGGGAAAAAAATCATGTGCATAGCCCTTAACACTGTGGTGGCAATCAGAAAATATTATATGAATGAATGAATGCTGGGGAGCTAAAAAAAAAAAAAATTTGCTGAAAAGGTCGATGAGCCTTTGGTGTGCGAGCTGCGAGCGAGAGTTTCCTGACAATTAGCAGCGGGCCATCTCATTGGTCCATAGTGGAGTGTCGTCTTACAGCAGGGGTGCGGATGGAAGCCTCAAGCTTACCCAGCCAGGCGGTTAGGCACGGTCACTCTGCAAACAAAGCAGCCCCGGCCACAGCTGATTATAGACATTCTAGGCTGGGTTATATGACATCACCGTGTGGACAGACACAGACTGACTGAGCTGAGCTGAGTGGGAGTGAGAGAGAGAGAGCGCAGGAGAGGGAAAGGGCATGCCAGACAGGTCAGAGGACCTTTCTCTCTGCTTCCAAAAGCACAGGCAAATGCATGGCGAAAAGGTCTTTGCGATAGAAAGAAGGGTCGCTCCGTCTGAGACCTTTTTCAGGGGTCGCGGAACCTTTTATTCGAATGCGGAAAAAGGTCTTCGGAGTCATGCAACCTTTTTTCCAGCGATTGCACAATCCGGGAAGACCTTTTTCGACGAAATGCGTCTGCTGCGCGGAAAAGTTTGTGTATTGACTTCGCAGTGTGTTCGCACCCATATCCCAGTATACACCCCTTACCACGTTGTATGGGGGCTATTCGTATAGGATTAAGTGCACTTTTTCGCCCTTATACGGTGATTTTACTGACCGCGTATTGTCTACCATTTGTTGACCTTGTCTTAGAACCATATAGAATTCACCAATAACGGTTTCTAGTATTACAATTTTAAATACTTCAAAATAGTAAAGGTTCAGATTGAGATTACAGCATTACCCAAATTATATTAAATGAGCATTGAAAATAAATTGAGACGTTTATGTCCAGAAATGATTAATAAATCTTGATTTGATAGATGCTCTTAAAAATCTTTACCATTATTTTGAGACACGTTGAGCAAATCTATTTTGTAAAGTCAGTTCTATGGGCTAGGCAATTTTGCCTTACGATAAGATCTCAAATAATTTGTTACTGATATCAGTGTGAGCATATTTACAACAACAAAAATTTAGTGTATCTGCTGGTACTATATATGCAAGATAGCGTTTTATTTCTTATTGTAGGAGCATGCGATTCTCTTATTTGTTTTAACGGTAGTAAGAACGTACCTTATAACCACATTTATTTCTGCTGCGAAAACACGCCCTTTGCTCCCCAATCGGGAAATGAAGACTCGCATGATCTCTATCAGTTAACACCTCGTCATGTATTAAATCATTAGGGCAGGGCTTAATTGGCAGTCATGTGGCAAACAGCATTTTTTGTGAGGATAATGAGATAAACATGACTTCAATTCAGCTGCCACGCCAACAATGAATCATATTTGGTGGGGTTCTGGCAGGGGATGTGTAATATATTTTATGGTTGTTGGCCTATGCATGTATGAATTTTGTTATTCATGTCATTTTTTTTTTTTTTTACTAATAATGGCTGCTCATTTAATTCGAGCATCGCCATGGGGACTGCATAATAACTTTGTGACTGATACTAGATTCACATTGTACAATTGCAACTCATTTGTTGGAGTATGTACTTCACTTTCAGTTTCATCATACACTTCAGTTAATTTCCTTCTTTATTCAAAAAGGAGAAGTAATACAATAAAATTTTACTTTCTGTTATTGCAATATTTTACACTCTATTTCTTTCTTTGAAAACAATTGAATTAAATGGTAACATTATATGAACACTGTGAACAAATTTGCCAACTGTGGATGACTATTCCTAAACTCAACTATTTCACAAAGTCCATTGGTGGAAACATCCAGTGCAAGAGATTGCAAGGTGCTTCCACACATTGCAACTATTCCGCACCTCATTCTACTTGCAGGATGTAAACTATTTGCCAAGGGAATGCGTGAGTCATACTGTACAAACTACTCTCATGACTCTGTGTGGAATCTCCTCATGTAAACCATTGCAATGTGCTTCCACTTTTCACAATAAAACTTATATGCTTTTCCATTTAGATATTACTACCAGCAAGACATTTTCAGAATATACTCAACATGAATACACATACCAATGTTATGTTCACACCTCAGTCCTATTTTTCTGACTCCCTACTACTTGCTGAAGCTTTGTGACTTTTTACCCGCATAAAATGCAGTGTAATTGTTAAATTTAGGTTAAGTTCTAGGTCAATTTGTCTGACATAGTTAAATTTATTACCTCCCCAAGACAAAGTGGGTCAATAGTCAATGTAATTCTTGGTCACACCCTGCGTGTCACCACTTAACCCTATTTGACCAATATCTGATTATATTTTTATTACAGAATTTTAATATTTAAGGTCATTTTGTAATTAACCCCATTCACAAGCTGTTAAACTCTAATACAAGGGAAATTAAAGCAATTATAGAAACCTTTAAGTTATTTGTTATCAATTTTATGGGCTATAGCAACACATTTGTTTTCTACTTTTTTGTTTGTATTTGGTCATACTAGGTCAACCAATGATTTCATTTCCAACCAATAATTCCCTAGTGGCATCCAAGATCCAAGATATTACCCTCATTTTAACCCTAATAATACCATAGACCTGCCATCTATAGACAAATATGTAGTGCATTGAATCAGTGATCTTCTCCATAGCTTGATGCTTGAAGGGTTAACTGCAAAAGGTGATGAATTTGGTTTTATCTATTTTGTTGTTGTTCGGTTTCATGGGACCATTTGCCAAGCATTTAATAATTCAGCATGCAGCACTGGTATTATAACTTAACCAATATTTATTCATGACATCTGGTGGGATTTTGTCCAATTTCGTGAACCCATGCTAGGCTACGGGTATTATCAATTTAGCATGTAGTTTTTGTTTTGTTTACTTTTTACCCAATATCGTCATGCTAGAGGCATTTATAATTAGAAGTCAGCATGTATTAGACATGCTACGCTATATGCATACAGAACTGTGATGCTGTATGCATGTATGCATTACTGTAGACTCAACATGCATACTGTACAGTGCATTATTTCAGTACAGTACATAGCACAGTATACAGTATGGTGAATGCAAAGCAAGCATCTTTTGTGTACTGTTTTAAATGCAATGCATGTAAATCAACTGTATTGTGGTCTATCTGTAAATATGGAATTCAAATGATTTCATTTAACTCATCACGTGTCACTTTATCAGACATATCGCAGCTCTACATGGCCATTGTGTATTGTGGGATAAAAATCTGTGACATTGGCATCATAGTAGTTAATAGGGCTGCGAAGGCGGGGTTACCCCATTTATGTATCCATACTAACAAAAAGAGGTCAACATTTTTCTACAAAAATAAATCCCTTACATCCACATGATGTATGTGTTGGCATTGATACAAGAAAGTCTCTTATTGATTGGGTAAAGCTGTTGTGAACTAGTTCACAATATCACCAGTTTTTATTATGCTTTTCTTTATATCTCTTTTTAGTTCATTTTTTTATAACATCGCCCTTTTTATTAGCGTTTCTATTCATTCTTATCGATGTTAGTCTACTCTGGATTTTGTTAAGAAAAGCAAACTGCCGCTAGGGTAGTTTTATGGATTATGCAGGATGTTTTGTACTGGTATAATAAATTGGGGAAATGGGAAGAGAGAAGAAGAGTGGACACTATTTTTGTAGGGAAGATTTTTTTTTTCATCTTTTTTTTTTTTTTGTATAACCTTCAAAGTTCATATTTGATTTCAAATATTCCATCAAACCGAATTGTATACCCCCCAAACCCATTTTTTTTGTTTGTTATTTGTCGCGCCTCCAGGTTTTCAATTGTCGCTTTTGTGCACTTGTGTAAACTGTTTTTGCAG
>JAUELG010400278.1:2153-13562 GCA_031471515.1 Dendraster excentricus | reverse complement strand
CCCCCCCCCCCCCCCCCCCCCCCCCCCCCCCCCCCCCCTAGGCTGAACTCTCACATTGGTGTTTCAGGAAGTAACGGAATTGCTAGTACACATGGTGACTGGCAAAAACAAAACACAATCTTCTTTTCATACTGCACGACTGTGGGCATGCGCCCCCATATTGCCATTTCATTGAATGCATATTGGACAATTGCATTGTTAATTAGCAAGGGCGTCAATTTTTTCTCGCCATGTGGCGGGGGGGGGGGGGGGGCGTTTTTTCTCTATCTGTACCGTCCCTGGTGATGGAGCACATACATCCTTAGCATACACAAGTAAGGTTACTGGGCAACCACCCCCGGCCCCCCCCCCACCCCCAACCCCCCTAAACAAATAATAATAAACAAATATATAGAAAAAAAAATAATAATAATAACAATAACAAATAATCAATTAATTAATTTAAAAAAATGATCACCTAATCTAATTCAATGAATAATAATTTACATTAAATATCAATTAGGGGCTCTGGTACAGCGCCCCAACGCCCCTAAATGAAAATTTTGACTTGGGCTACCTTTCTTATATCTAAAAACTTGACCAAAAATTCAATGAATACAGCGCCCCCACCCCCAACTCCCCTAAATGCAAAATGTTTGCCTTGGGCTACGCCTCCTATATCTAAAACCTTAACAAATTATCATTCTACATCACCAATTATATTTTAATGAATAAGAATTGCTGTTATTTTACATTAAATATCAATTAGGGGCTCTGGTTCAGCGCCCCGCCCCCTTCGCCCAATTTTTTTATCTGGGCTCAAAAGGACGCTCTGTGCCAAAAATGGTGCTTTTATCCGGCCGGTAACGATTTTTTCCCTCAGCCACCTGACTTAAATGACAATCACAATCACGCATGTTATAAGTGGCCATATACTAGATCACATAAATACATATCTCTTTTAGTCAGTTTTGCGCGTGCTAACAAAGAAACCAGTTCAATCCACTTAACGTTCAGATTATAAGGGTTTGCTATATATACGAACATGCATGCAATTTATTTGAATGAAGCATAGCCTAAAATGTGTTTTAAAAAAGGAGAATAAGTAATCAAAGGAGTATCACAATTTGGGAAGATCCTTGGGAAGTTCCTTTCTATAGAGTTACTCTTGAATATTAGACATGGCGTCATCAAGCGAGCTACACGGTAACGCTATAGAGGACACTCTCTGTAAGGTAGCAGACGCACTGACAGACAACATCAACATCGAGAAGCTGGGGAGAGAGCTAGGAGTGTCCGGTCCTGACATAAAAAGAGCCATCGAAACCAACCGTAAGGGAGCCAATGTTACATCCTATGGCACACTCTGCATGCTTCAGTCGTGGGCAGAGGGAGTTGGCTCATCGAACCAGCTGGCCAGCATTACAAGCGCACTCCGGAGAATCGGCTTTCACCAAACCGCCGACGATATCTCGCGCGGAGGGAAACATCGAGGTAAAGTCACTTTCCAACATTCAATAATCCAACACGGATCGACATCCGTGGTGTTCTGGCGCAAAACCATATAGTTATGCCCATTACGATTCCCAGAGGAATCCCTAGAAATTCAGAAGTATGCAATATATGCCAGGTTGCTGTGTGGACTGGGGTTCAAAAGATCTGGCGCAACCAGATGACAGGGGGATTACAGCGTGGACACTAAATGTTGGCCCAAATTGTAGGTAATGTTCGAAGGTAAATGAATTAGAATTATGCAACGCGACTACACCCAACAAAACATGTGACCTCTTCAAATTGCTTCTGCTTATAAAGGAATAGTTTACTTTTTGTAAAGAGGGTACAGTTTTGGTGAAACTGAATTCTATTAATCCAAACCTCCACATTACATTATAAAATGTTGGTTATTATTCCAAAATGTTCACGCAAAATTATTCTGTATAGCGCCATCTGTCAACTGTCTCTTCAGTTTAACCTTAACCCTTTAAAAATATAATATAAAACTAAAAAGTTCCTCTTATACGTAGTATTCTGTTTTTATCACAAAGGTCGAATTACTCAGGAAGATCTGGAAGACTACCGGTCTCGATTGAAATCCCACTACATTGCTGAGTACAACGACATTAAAACATCTCCTCTGGATCCAGACTCGCGCATGAAGCAGGAAATGATCTACGTCGACCTCGAGCTGCTGAAAGAAAAGGAACACCAGACCGAGCCGGTAGAATATGAGGGTATCTTCAAGCTTTTGCTGTCTAGCGAAGAAAAGAAGAAAATTGCCTTTCTAGGAGAGGCGGGCGTCGGCAAAACGACACTCCTGCAGAGAATGGCATACGATTGGGCGATCGGCAACGCCCTACATGAGATAGATCTTCTCTTTCTTGTTACACTGAGAGATCAGCATGAGGTCCCTTGCTTTTGCGACATACCTAATGAGTTCCTATATGAGATCGATGAAGCTGAGATTCCGGGGAGAATTCTTGACGAATACATGAGAAGTAACCCGACCAAAGCAGTTATGCTGTTCGACGGTTTAGACGAGTATAAAGGAGATATTTCTAAAATCAGTTCCAGTGACCATGATGATGTTTTGGTGCAGATAATGCGGGGCGAGAGAATGAAGAAGACGCCACTCATTGTCACTACCCGACCATGGCGTGCCGACCAAATCACCGGTGTTGACAATATCAACAGGCAGTACGAACGTGTTCGGGTCAAAGGCTTCAAGAAAGAAGATAAAGCAACCTACATACGGAAGTTTTTCAATGATGACGCCAATTCTGCAGCTAGTCTCCTTCAACTTATCGAGACCAACAAGTTATTAAGCAATCATCTGGCCCATATCCCGATCTTCTGTGCCATGCTTTGTCACGTTTGGAAGAATGAGTCGCGACGAGAGGCAGTGAGAAAACTTCAAACTTTTCCTCAATTTTTTGAGGAAATGATTCAATCTATCATCGAACACTATCACAACAAATCCGTAGAAGCTGGTGGTCAGGAAGAACTTGGGGAATGTATAAAAAGATGTAATGAGGTCTTTAACCAGATCGGCAAATTAGCATACGAAGGATTGCTTACAAAAGATTTGCTCTTTCGGGAAAAGGAATTTGGCTGGTGTTCGAAGGCCGTCAAAACTGCCTGCGAAATCGGAGTCATGTCGATGAAGAAGAGACTAGCGTCAAGGGATGAGAGAAAGAAGGGGGTTAAGCACGTGACCGATGCAGAGTTTCCTCACAAGTTAATGCAAGAATGTATGGCGGGTTACTATGTCGTATTTCTCTACCATACCGACCCTGTGGAATTCCAGAAGGTTCTGAAGAGTGTTCTGGAAGACTACAAAGCGTATGAGTACATTCTAACATTTGCGGCTGCAAAGGGGGGAGACGCTGGGCGGGCTGTGATGGAAGCACTCTGCAAGAATGTCGACGATGAGCGATTCATCATGAAAGCAGCCAATGGATGTCACGACAAGGCAGCCATCACCCCCGCAGTAGAATGGCTGCGACAGTTAAGTTACTTAAACGTGTACGTTGGTGATTACATTGACTATCGCTATACACTGGCTGCGAATGACACAAGGGTAAGTAGAACTATAATTAAACATGTCATTGTTTTATTATTTATTAATAAATTTGGTTTAGCAACACAATAGTTATTCACCATGTTCACGTTGATATTTCCATGGGCATCAGCACAAAGATGGGCAAAAACCTTTCTCAAAAGTTGAAAAGTGGATTTGACGCTTTTTCGGAATAACTAATAATGGCTCTTCATTAGATGACATATGCACATCACACAAATCTCGGCGAAAACGTACAAAATCGTACAATATACATTCTATTCACCCAAGATGGACATTTTGGAGAAAAAAAACAAGAGTGTATTAATTTCGTCAGTGGTCAAACTCGTAACATAATAAGGGTCTTGATAAGAATCGTGGAGTTATACTTATCGAATGATAGCATTGTGTGTTTTTTTCTAGCGGGAATTTTGTTTTCATTTTTATTCTTAAAGATGGAGGAATGCGTTGATCCAAGTCGTGACTATGAAGACCATAAAGATGACATCTCGTACCTCGCTGGTATTGGCCTCGTCTCGCTACCCAAACTAAGCGAACTGGAAATAGTTCGATTCAATGTACATGATGAGTTCTTTGCAGGAATGGCAGCAAGAGCAGCGCATTCACAGGTCAGTCATTTTGGGTGCGGTTCGTTATTCCAAAGATTTGATATTCTTAACTGAACACAAAAAGTAACTTCAGCCCTAAGCAATTGCCCATAATTTCATAACCGATTATTGTTTTAAGCTGTCATCTTACCACAATATTGGCGCAGTTGTTGTGTTCGATATGTGCCAAAATCAGAGATATAAATCACTTTATGGCTGAAAGAGCACAGATTAAAAACAAAAGTCACAAGGTATTTGCGCTGTATTGCCTGTACATTGTTGTGAATCCGCATATATAGCGGAATGCATTGATCACGGTTTATGAAACAATGTTGTTTGATATTCCATTCATTTTGAATATTTGATGGCACATGGGGTAATATGCATTAATTGAAATTGCAAAACAGTTCATTTTTAAATTTTCCAACTGTCAATTTTTAATGATAATACTTTTGCGAATTTAAAATATGACTATTTTTTCTTTAAAGGTAAGGTTGAGTATCGGTAAATCTCGGAGTGCCCCCTATATTTTTTGAGAGATAGTGAAAAAGTGACTGTCAAATTCGAAAGCGCATACGATTTTAATGACAAATAAACTTTATTTGATCAAAACCGGTTCAGAAACGGCTGAAATATCCATTAATATAGTATGTTCAAAAGGGTAAGTCACCGACCATCACCTAGTGATATTTTTAGACTTTTTAGAAACATTATATAAACGTTCGAAAACTGCTGTGAAAACAATCTAAATATGTTTTTAAAAAGTCGTTGATGATACTTTTATTGAATAAAAACATTAAATGTACAATTTTGTATGAACAAAGGCTAAAATCAACGATTTCTTTAAAAACAGCGCCCTCTGCGTTAACGGCTGTTTTTGAATGATAATTATGGGTTTTACTTGGTCGTTTAGAATTATTTATACTTTTCGAGCATGTTGAAGTCATAACTATTACTTTGTTCCGTAATGGTGCACGTTTTTGTTACGCAAGTTTAGTTTGACCAATACTCAACCATCCATTTAATTTGTGCTCACTCAACCATGGATTAATGGTTACCTCTTATTTTTACACATTGTTTTTCTGACAACCACATGTAGTTTTAAAAACAAAATCTTAAAACGATTTTTGGTTTTGAAATTATGGGCAATTGCTTAGGGGTGAAGTTACTTTTTGTGTTTGGTTTATAAACAAAACATGTTTAGCATTAAACCAAACACGATTTTATGTCAGTATTATAAACAACCTGATTTTATTTCAATATTATGCATAAGGAACCCGATTTCATATTCGGGTTAACGAAGCCGATTTTATATTCGAATAAACGAATCTGTGGAATAACGAACCCGATTTTATTATAGGAATAGCGAATCTTCCGAATAACGAACCTTCGGAATAATTGAAACTTCGGAATAACGAGTTGTAATCGTAATTTCATATGTTCATGGTTGTTATTTATTCCGTGAGTATGTATTGCAATTCTCACCTAACCTCGAAATGTTGCAACCTTAGTCCATGCATGGGGTGACATGAGCTTGTCCAAATATGACATCACTAAGTAAATTTACCAGAATGTGACGTGGCTTTACCCAGATTTCTACTTCTAGGCAGATATTCAAACCTTTTATCAGATAAATCAGAATGTAATTTTGTGGGCAATTTAGTATATGGAAACCTAATGCAAAGGAACACTGTATTGAATGCTCCATCGTCAAATTCGAATTATAAGTACAACTTTTGTTTTCCTATAGATAGAGAAACTGAATCTTGAAGACTGTAACCTGGATCACGATGCACTTGCACACATCAAAAGAGCCGTCTCTTCTATGCCAAACCTTCGATCATTCACGATAGATGGGAAGGATCAGCTTGCAGATGATTGCTTTACTGTATTGCTAGCAGACACGTCATGGACCGTAAGCTAATTTTTAAAAAATGCTTTATTCTCCCATATCACTGACTTATGATATAATGCTTGACGGTATAGAGTTTGGAGGTGATAAGCATAGGCCTTAAAATCCTGGTCACACAGGACACGACTAGATCCCCGAATGCAATATACGTACGCATTGGTATGAATCTATGGCAAGTCGTTTTAACAAATTATACCTATTTCTTGATTTCAAGGATTGAGAATTGAATATTGATATAAAAACTGTATGTCATGATTTAAATAATTACCTGTCCATAAGAACAGAAAAGTATTTTCTTAAAATCAAGAATGCATTTATTGATATTAAGAATGCATTTCTTGATGTCAAACATGCATTTATTGATATCAAGAATTCGATTCTCGATATCAATATCAAATATGATTTGGTTTTAAAAACGCCTTGTCATATATTTTGTATCCATGCGTACTGCATTCGTGGGGCTAGTCGATTCCTGTGTGATCTGGCCCTTTATTCCCCATCAAACTGTCTTATACTAATGAAGTTAAGTTTGTACACATTATGATGTTTGGCGGGGTTAGACGTACTTGGCATTTAGCTTGACTACATAATAGGATGAAGAATAAGTAGAATACATTTTACAGAACCAATTTTCTCCAATATGTAAGCATCGTAAGACATGGGTATTTTCGACAAGCTCCCATAATGGCGTAATGTTCACAGATGCCCACAGTTATCTTGGGTAAATGATATTTCATTTGAAACGTTTAAATGCAACCCCTGGCGAAATTTATATGACATCCTGGCATGTTAATGTCTAATGTATTCTACAAATTGGCCGATGGAGTTCTGTTCCCTTCTTGTAAATTTGACATACACTGTATACCGTGTTTCGGGTGTACCTCCTCCCATATACCCTCTTCTGTGGCATTTTGAAGTTGAAATCAATATCATTTACCACACAATAACATATCGTTTTCAAATATCACATAATAATCACAATATATATAATTGTGTATTAGTACAGCAATAGCGAAACTTATTTTAGGGGTAATTTTCAACGTCTAATTTGCAATATATATAATATTTACAGAAGTGATTTCATATCTATATCGGGATCTATATACAGTATATATTCATAACTATATTTTTAGACGGTTATATATCATTCATTATTACTGTTCTACAGGTCACGTCCTTGCAGCTGGGAGGGGTCACACTAACGCGACCACGCCTTGCCACCATCCTATCTGTACCGAACCTCCAAACACTCACGTTACACTGCATGGGGCGTGACACACGTTGCAGTGATTCTGAATCAGACACAAGTACAAGCAGGGCAATTGGCGAATCGGTTAGTGCAATTCACATGGGATAAGTATAATTTTAGAAAAATTAATTAAATAGTTTGTTCTTTGCATTATTTGTCTTTTTATAAAAATACAAACAATATTACAAACATCATAACATAATAGGCACTTTAAGCTATAGCATCATGCTTATGATCGATGCTTTTAAATACTACATCTAACTCTTCGATTTAAAACAGTTATGTACTCAAAGCAAAGACATATTTGATATTTCATATAATCATCATTTTCTTCATAACATGAATACTTGCGATACTGCGATTGTGAACAATATTAAAATCCGACCACAGTGCATGCAGTGTCTATCTAATTTGATAATAATATTTGATCTAATACTGCTTTTTCGAACTGATAACTTCACTAATAACGAACCAAATTTTTAATTTCTCTGCTAAGTTTGTGAGACGTTACTTTATTTCTCAAAATATTTTGTTTTACACGACGCCTGACAGGAATTATCCGGTAGTTCTGTTTTGGAGCTTAGCGTGGATGACAAATCGCTGAATAATCTGTCTGATCTGGGCTTCCACGCCCTTTGTCCCGGATTAGAGAAACTCACGATATTATTCACGACTAAAGATGTTGAACCATACTTTCAAACTCCTGCGTTCTCCGGGTTTACCCATCTCCTTGAACTACATGTTCGCAGTGTAGAGTCAGGTACTTCTCTGTGCGAATCGGCGTTGTTCAGCAAGACAGTGATGACGTCATGTCCTGGTGTCACAAAGTTGTCCGTCACAGACCTGCATGTCGGTAACCAGAAGGCAACCGACATCATCCGATCCATGGAGGATCATAACTCTCTCAAGAGTATCTTGTGAGTACTCAAAACATCGCAATTGGCATCGTGACACCGTACACACACGTACTCACATACACGCATACACACACACAAACACACACACACACACACACACACACACGCACACACACACACACACTCACCCATACCTACAGATCAGACACATGTGAGCCACACATCGATTTACACACACACACAACGAAAATCCACATAAAATATTATAAACGTACATTACATTAATTCATATCATAATTTTCTTATGAATCGTCTGAATATGTTATTGATAAACGATACTGGATTCAAAATCAAAGAGGCAGAAATCTAATATATATTATTTCATAGGCAAGGGAAGGGGGTGGTTACTTTCCCCAGTAATTTATAAGAAGGTATGCCCTCCTACCCCGTCCCCTTTAAGATCTGGATCATGAAATATGGTAATCGCATCGAAAATTTTAATTTGTTTTGCAGGTTCACAAGATGCAGTACCACCGAGGATCTGAAGACACTGTGTGATGATATCAACGGGAAGGGAAGACTGACTGTGAGCGTTACACATGGAAAAGTAAGAAATGGGACTCTTATATGGCAATACTATGACAAACTCGTCATATTGCTACATACATGGCTCCAATTATCATCAGTTGCACATTTTCTTATTTACTTATTTATATTTGTATTTCTTGATTTCTTTATTTTATTTATTTCATATATCTATTTCTTTATTTTGTTTATTTAATTTACAGTATTTATTTTATTCATTTATTGTTTTCTTTCTATTTATTTATTGTTTTCTTTTTATTTATTTATTGTTTTCTTTTTATTTATTTATTTCATTTCATTTATTTATTTCATTTATCTATTTTCTTATTATTTATTTATTTATTTATGTATATTATTATTATTATTATTATTATTTTTTTTTTTTTGGGGGGGGGGGGGAGGGGGGTGCAATTGGGGCCAAAATTACCAGTGACCGTTTTTACAATTTGGCATGACGTACAAGTTGACACGATTTTGATTTCTCGCAACGCTTTATATTGTTTGTTTCTTTGTAATTGTTTGTTTCAGCCTGACTGTCGTAGTATACAGTATAACTGCTGGTGACCACTCCAGAGGATCATGCGCAGTAGTCAGATCTTCAGAACATGCAGAACAATCGATTCCATACACTAGAGTATATAATGCCATTTCACGACTATTGACTTCTGCAAGGATTAGATTCTCCACAGAAATTGTATGTCGCTAGATGTTTTATCAAACAAGTCAAATGGAACATTTGAATAGCTGGTCAATAAGAATCATGCAGTTATATATTAGTCAGTCACAGGGATTGTATAATCACAGTGCTGTTTCCAGTCCCCTCGGATGTTTCGCGCACTCAGGCTTGGCCGCTCCGCTCCCCTATTCTCAACATAAATGTACGCCCCACTGATCTACTCATAACAGAACACTTTATTGAATACTTATAGACCCGTTTCTGTCTTAAACATGTTTAGTAAGAAACTAATCAGAAATATATTTGTGATTAAAAGTGGGCAAAGAAAATGAGATTCCAACGGGATTCGAACCGGTGACCAGTGCTCTTCCGACTGAGCTACAGAAAAACCTACTACGGTGCTCGTCCCCAAAACCCCTCAATTCTCATTTCCCGCGTAGTCAGAATCTATTATTATAAACCTAACAGGCTAACATAAATCAGAAGGATACAATCAACTTGGGATAGATGTAAAGTGAAAGTGCATTAAAGTTTGTTTAAAGTTATTTAAGTATAATAGGACAAAATAACCTAAGACTTCTTTTGTTTTTACGTTATCCAATGATTTACAATTATGTTAGCAAGGGATATTTTTTCTGTATTGTTATTTGCAGTGTTGGGTAAGTGCAATCGTGATTTTTAGCCAAAAGACTCCGCAATATTAACAATTATGTATGTTAAATTCTATTAAGCATAGACAAAATATGCTTGCATAGATGGTCATAGTTTACATTATGAAAATATTTATGTTGATGTTGCTCAGGGAATAGGCTTCGGTTTTTATTACGTTATTCAATGATTTACAATGTGTACAGTAAGTGCTATTTTATCCGCACTGGTATATGCCAGATGACACAATCCTATACTATTTGCTGGGTAAATGCAAACATGGTTTTTACCCAAATGACTCCGAAATATTACAATTAAGTTTGTTCTGTAATACTTATTCAGACAGCCTGATTCTTGATAGGTTTAAACATAAATGAGCTCGTGGTGTACTAGTATTTATGCAAATTGAGGTAGAATGAGCAAATTTCATGAGATTATATTTCTTTAAAGATTTCAAGAAGAGTTGTAGTATTATTATATAATTTGAGGTGTATTTTGCATTCGATAATTTTAGTAAATTTATAGAATAACATGGTTTTAAGTTATTGTAATATTGTATAAGCAATTGCTCATTTAAATTACAATCTTAAAAATCTCATTATTCAGCGCACACATGATTTTTTTAATTGAAAATTTGAAATATGTATTATAAAAAATTAATTGCAGATTTCATGTTGTATGTTTTCATATTCTAACAAGATATTACCTCCATGTATTAACGGATACTTTTAGATTATATAGCGATGTCAATTAATTATGTACAACATTACATGAAATATCGTACGGTTATACTCTGTTTTGTAAATATACATTTTCTAGACCTGTTTTTAGTTATCAAGGTGCGATGGGAATGATTTGCCCGATGAATGCAATCACTGTCCCACTATGTAACGTACTGTTAGAGAAGGTTTCAATGTTAACTTAACAATACATAATTACAGTTAAATAATAGATCTGTTCATTTATACGTCTGTTTTTATTATGTATTGTGTTTGCTGTACTAAGTAGTGTATAGTTTTATGTTTACAATTATACTCATTTTAAAAGTTTGAAAATAAAAAGGGAAAGGCCTTAGCCTCCTTTACCACACATGATCTACTGCACTTGGTATATCTATATAATTATATTTCTCATGTTCTTGTAACGATGCGTTTATATGTATGATTTGTCTGTTTTGATTATATAATGTATATATTCCATGGGCATCGATTTGTCGTTGAAAATACCTATTCATCAGGGGATGATCTATTCATTCATCCCCCTGATGAATGGGTATTACGTAAATAATAATGCCCATGATAATTATATTCCATTGTAGTTTTAAAGAGATGTACATAAT
>JAUELG010400167.1:0-13569 GCA_031471515.1 Dendraster excentricus | reverse complement strand
ATTGCATACCATAATGCATTTTGCAAAACAAACTAAATGACGTGACAAAAGCAAGACACCATAGTAAAAAAAAAAAACTGTGTACTTAATGTGTCAAGCCGTTTATAAGAATACGTATAATGGCTGCACTCAAGCATATCTAATTTAACATTACGGAACTTGTTAAATACATTTGTTTAAAAAATGCCACTCTTAATAGGCCACTTTGCTGTATTCTCTCAAATTATCCATACGCGCATGTTTGACGGTATTTCAGAGGACTCCCTTTTATCTATTATATACACTACAAGTTGACGACATAATCGTATTTACACGTATCAATTTTTCCTCAAAAACAATTTGTAATTAATATTTCAGTCTATGACAACATGTACACCACTTATTGAACTATGACAGTTTTGTTTTGATTGTAGGTTTGTTTGTAAGCCTCAACACTTCGAAGCGTTTAGCCATTAGTGAACACAGTAATACATGTATCCTTTGCAATTAGCTTGCACAGTATTTGTCTATTGACACGAAACTTTCATATATACATAAAGGTAACTAATAATAAGAGTGGGTAAATATAATATTATCACATGCAACTATACAATTATACCATTTCAAAATTTAGACCATCTAAAATTGAATCAAATTAAATTAGGCAGATACATGCACAACCAGCAATACAAATTTATTATTATTTTTTCTTATTTGTATAACAAACGCTAGTCTAAACATGGTCGTTGTCATTGATTCGCTCAAATGATCACTATGCACAGGTTCGACTAGTCTATAATCAAGACCCTCGAAAGCGCCGCCAGCGAGAGAGATATGCACACCAGCGGAGATTTTGATAACATTATTATCTCTATTTTCTTTGCTGGATTTGGCATTTAGGTAATACCATCTTCAATAATAAGCCTAAAGTAATGAATTTTGTTGATTATTTAGTGCAAAGCATGTATATCCGGAATCCTTAAGGAAAGACTAGTAAAAATGCATAATTTTTTTTCAAGGCTCTTTGTATCAATTTTCCGCTGCATCAATAATTGTTTTTTGTTTTTCTATAGATCTACCATAAAGTAGAGATATATCACAAAATAAAGAAACTTCATGCAATCTTTTTTTGTTTTGTTTTGATTGAAATCATGTTTTTGTTTGTGTCTGTTCGTCTATTAGGATTACTTTCGTTCACCCATTAGTAATCGATCGCTGCCATAGTTTGTCTCGTTGTGCACATCTCCTCTCGTAAGTGGCGCTATATATTGTGGATGGTATGAGTTTAGCATGCGAGGTAGGGACTCGATTCTAGTCTTAGGCTTGGGCGTTTCTCTGTAAGTACGTTTGATAAACTCAACACCTAAATTATATAATTAGTGTACACAATGAAACACATATGTAAACTCTGGACTCACCATGCAAATTGTCTACCAAAATAATGAGAACTCTGCATTGACATAATTGTATATACATTGACCAAAAATATAACTGATAAAAGTGTGTCAACATGGTATAAACCTACCAATCATTATTTAAGTTGAAATTTCAAAACATCTAAAATTGAATCGAATATAATTACGCAGATCAATCTGCGTTACATAGAATATTCCTGTCTACACTGGCCATGTATCTTTTATGTATAATGAACACTAGACAACTCAATTATATAATAATGACGACACAGATTATATAATGATATTCATACGCATAAATCACACCACATAAATAATCATTTGCAATAGAAATTTGCAATAAACGTTCGTTCTACGACCATGTGTACAACACCAATGCAATATATTATATTTGTTCGCTTGCAGGTTAGACTGAACACTTTTTTGTAATCTAAAAAATTCCCAACATAGGAAAAGCATAAACATTTGTTTCGAGTAAGCATGCATTAAGATATTTTTGTTCACAGTAAATTAAATTGTTTACATCTACATGTATTTGTATCAATGTAAATAGCGTGGCAATGCCATATACATAATCTTCCGGCTTTATACAATCGATACATAATTGAATTGAAATGATTTAGGCAGATATACTCAACATCATACATACGTTTTTACATATCTTTGATTTTATTAAATATATTCTTTCCAATAATCACTATAATGCACAGTTTTAAATACGGCATATTTTAAATTGATCATGAACATTTGTTACAATAATTGTTAATTTCACAATCAAGCGAGTAGTCCAATAGAACATCAAAACATTCATAAACATTAAATTGTATATTATTCTCTTATTACAAAAGAGCACTTAAATGCCCCACGTGATTCATGGTTCTCTTGGTAATACAAATGCGAGACGATTTGAGAGATACTTTTCGTTCATTTCATTTTTTAATGGATTATCAACTAAATTATGGTATACAAATTGTACAAGAGTAACAAAATTAGACAATTCTCATCTTGGGTATGTCCGTTTTGTCGAGTTGAGTTCTGATAAAAAGAGTGCGGTTTTGTCAAACTTAATTTTGGTATATGTAACTAAAACCTGCACCATTAAATGATACATTAATAATTATAACCCCACTATGCTTAATAGGAGTTCAAATTTACAAGCGACCAAATATAAAGCCTATCTCCATTCAAAGAGTTCATTTCAATCTCAAGAAGGCGATCTCTAAAATCTCAATGGTTTAAACCATTTGAATAAAATATTTGTATAAAGTATTAATAAAATAGTACATGTGAAGGATTAAAAAGATATAGATTAGATGAGCGCTAATCAAAAACTGTTCAAAAAAATGTCTAAAAAATAATGGGCCCCACATTTATTAAACAAGGTTACGCTTACGGATATGTCAGCCGTTTCTGAATTAATTTTAATAAAATTAAGTTTATTATGTCATCAATATATTCAGCTCTTTCCAATTTTACACTCAGTTTTTGCATTATCTCACAAACAATAATTATTATGTGTAGCGCCCTCTCTACCAAGATTCAACTGTCCATTTAGAACAAAATCTAACAACTAAAATCAAATTACACAAAGCCAAAGACTAAATTACACAATTCTTACATTAAATAATTCAAAACATTCATCAACATTATTCGTATAATGTAAAGCTATGGAATCTCGTAAAGGTACTGCAGGTTTAGACAAACTAAATTGATGTTCGAAATACCTGCACTATTACATAATTCACTAACTCAACCATGCTCGAAAGGAATACAAAGTTGCAAATATTTATGTGAAAATCATTTGATCATTAAAAAAGCGCCGTCAAAACTCAAAACTGTTTGATCACTTCTCGATGTATACCAGAGTAAATGAAATATTGTGCATGTCATAAATTGTTGAAATAATGACTAGATCAATATAAATTATCAACAATCATTATAAACCATATTTGAGAGAGTTTTTGAGAAAGGTAAGAATTTTCAAGAACTCGTTAACTGGTAGCTCAGAATTGTCAAAATACTTGTTGAGCCACACATTTTGTATGAAAGGTTATGCAGGTGTACATATCAACATTTCTGAACCAATTTTCTGTTACCTACATTGAATGTTCTTTTGTTTATTACATGAATATTTTCATTATCTCTGATAGTTATGTTGAGTAGCACCCACTATAAATACCTAAATTGTCCCTTCATACATTATAAAACACAAACATATAATTTCAACCTTGTGAGGGCGGCATGCAAAATGTAGAAACAAGAAATGGACATTAGTACTTTTTCAGGTCTAATTGCGTCGATACACAAACTAGATTGTATCAATAATGAAAGCCAGTGGCGTACCAAGAATGTTCCAGGGGTTTGGATTTCGTCAGTAAATTTGTGTTAAGTGTCTTGGTAAATGGCATTTTGCTAACACGAGGATATAACCAAACGCATACGAGTTGAAAGTTAACCATTTATGTATTTATGTATGTACCTATCTAAATATTTTTTTTAGAAAATCGTTGATATTTCCATGGAATCAAAACATTAAATGCACATTTTTTAAGAACAAAGGCTTAAATTAATGGTTTCTGTAGAGACAGCGCCCTCGTTGATAAGTTGGGTTTTACTTAGTCATTCAAAAAGATGTCTACTTCTCTTGCATGGTGAAGTTATAACAATTACTTTGTTCCGTGATGGTGCACCATTTAACGTTAAGTTTGACCAATAGTCAACTATCCCATAATCTAAACCATACAATATAAGTATTAATTATTTAATGTTAACGTCGTACATAACATATACAAAAGAGCGATGTATAGCAGGTGCTAAACTGAGTGAATTACTTTACCTTACTGCTACCGTATTGGCTACAATGAAATAAATCAATTAATGCATTATTTTCATATAACATGCATAACTCTTCAATAATAGATACCGAAATACTTATCAAAATCCCATAAAATTGTCCTTTCACGGTTATACCAACAACATGCTAGAACATGAAAAAAGGAATGTATATTTTAATTCCCAAAGAGGGTTAACCAATTTTACGAATCACTTCCACACATTATCAATTGCATTACGGACTAACGTCACTTATTTATGCTAATAGGCAATATTTGTATGATCCCGATAAAGAGAGAGACACTAATACGTAAAAGTGGTATGGTAAGTTAAAGACTTTGATCATGCAAACAACAAGGTTTAGACATAGAACACAAATAATTGTAACCTACATTGGAAAGTATCTACGTCTGTTAACCGAGCAGTTCAATATTTCGGCCGGGTTGGGGTTTGGGGAGTTTAATATCTCTATCAATCTCTTTATTTACAGGGGTTGTTGTACAGGCCAATGACCTGTGACTCGTTTAGGGCTTGGCTGTAGATACGGACTTCATCGATAAGACCGTAAAAATATTCTCCTTTACCACCGTTGTTCCCAATAGTTACTGGAGTTTGCCGAGTGACAATCTCAAGGTTGCAGCAAACTATCGTAGTTTTCTTAACAATTCCGTTCAAATAATCAATCGTCTGGTTCCCATCAAAGGTTACCACTGCATGGGTCCAGTCGTCCCCCTGTCCATCTAAATATGGGATAAGGCATTCATCTTCTGGGATGGTCACGCAGTTCCACATGTACGCAGGCGATCCCCCATGAACGTATAGCCACCAGCTCCTAGCACCATTGGGCCCGTTGTTGACTATCCCCTCATAGCCTATGTTATCTAGTTTAGTACGCTTGAACCAGACACTCACGCTGAAACTCGCTCCCCAGGTGTAGCTATCAAAGGACTGCACGGTTACCTTAGAACTACCATCGAGGACCGCAGCCTGACCGCATACCCCTGCATCGTATGTCAACGAACCGTCTACGATCGCGCCAGAGGTTAAGCCGGAGTTGTCTGTGACATCATTCTCAAATTTGAAGAACGCTGTGTATATTGAAACAAGGAAACAAAAATATATGTTGGTCTAATTTTTCATATATGTATAAGTAATGTACGTGATTAAATATACCAATGATATATTGTATTATCGGTAGGTTTGAGTATAAGTAAGCCCCCAAGTACCCCCGATATTTGTTCGCAAGTTAATGAAAAACTGTCAAATGTAAATGACTGTCAAATGTGTTCTGCCATGTTTCCCAACTGATTAAAAAAATCGCCTGTTTAAAATGAGCTCTTCATAATCTGACTATCAGAATACGTACAAGGCAATTGCTGCAATTCATACCTAATATGCCCGGAGGGAGCATCTGTTGTGACGATGGCAGCGTTGTCGATCGCGACGTCGAGGTGGGAGACGAATAATCACGAGTCGTATGAACATATTCCGTCGTCGCCAAGGTCGGCTCGGGTGACGAGAAGGATTCCGATGTCGATGTATCCGTGGTGGTGCTAACCACTGCAGTCGACGGTGCAGTGGTTGCGCTCGTAGATTCCTCTGTAAAACCGTGACAGAATAAAAAAGGAACATGACTATGTGACTTTATGAATAAAACACACTTGGTAACAATGTGCCATAGAGAAACACAAAAGATTTAAGCCTCTGAAATGTCGGTGTTTCTCATTATGTTGTCGATGCTGATGATGAATCGCGCGATTAGTTTGAGTGAAGAGATGTTTAACAACATCGTATATGCCAATAACGTGTATTTTGTTTTATTAACCGTTAGAATAAGCCCGTGAGCTTATAGCATTGTAGTTACTTTTTGTTGACAGATGAATAAAATGATATATAATGCCCATCGCTGTCAACTTAGATTTTCCACTAGGTATAATGTGTAAATTTTGAGTTAAATTTGCGTTTTACAATTTCTATGTTCGAGCAGTGAGCACAGGTGCTAAGTGATGGTTATTAACTCCTTGCATTTACTTTACATGGTTTCGATGATCTACTGGATAATTCAACATCCGAACACTTCAATCTTTAATATCCTTTTAACGAAAGGGACATTTTGAAACCCGAAACCTGTCCCAAGTATTGTTTCTTTGGATCAAAAGCGAAGCAAAATATTAGAAAACCGGTATAATTCTAATTGGATGTCGATGATTTGTGCAAGTCGTGACAGTCTGGCAAAGGGGATCGCATGTATCACACATAGGTCGGTTACGACCTGATTCACCTCATATCTTGGGCTGCAAAAAGAGAGCGAAATGAATTTCCCTAAAGCTCACGACGTCCGTATTCACACGAGTTTTGCAAGATTACAATTATGTTTTATTGTCTACCAGTTAGTACACTAAATATTAACATTATTTAAAATGAAACAATTCATTCTCTTTTCCCCACCTGTCGTCGTTCCCGGGTTCAGATCAGAAGTCGGGTCAGGAGCCGATGTTGATGTCTCCGCTGTTTTCGGCGTCGAGCTGGGCATCGTAGTTGGTGGTTTGGTGGATGCGCTAATCGCCTGCGTTGTTGCCTCATCTAAAAGTAGCGTAGAATGTATTAGTACAGTGTTAATTCTTTAACAAAAAGCAGTCATTGCTGAAGTATATCGTGTGTAGATTCTTATTTGACACAGCAGATACAGTAGATCGGAGACACATGTATTGACATGATAAATGGAATACTTAAAGACAGAATACATAATGTACGACCCCAAAAGAGATTGCTGGATGGACCATGTGTAAAGGAAATGATGATAATGGAATATTGAGAGAGGTTGTCCAAGTGAGGAGAACCTTGCAAAGAGGGGATCAAAGGTGTTACAAGAAGTCACGACCTGGTTCAACTTTTTTCCTTGGAGGCAAAGAAAGAGCGCAATGAATTTCCTTAGGGCTCTCGACGCTCAAATCAACAATAGATTGTCCAAGATTGTAATTACTTTGTTGAGCATCGAAATAAATATTAAGGGAACAATTCGATTGTTAGTTCTGTCTTACCTGTCGTCGTTCCCGGGTTCGGATCGGAAGTCGGGTCAGGAGCCGATATTGATGTCTCCGTTGTTTTCGGCGTCGAACTGGGCATCGTAGTAGGTGGTTTGCTGGATGCGCTTCTCGCTTTCGTTGTGAGTTCATCTGAATGTATGATAGAATGTCGTATTATAGTGCTAATTATTCAACCAAAAAAAATCATTAGTTGCTGAGGTGTATCAGCTTGAGACAGCGGACTAAAATTGAAAGTGTCTGTGTGTGTATGTGTGTGTTGGGAGGAGGGGTGTGGGTGTGTGGGGGGGGGGGGGCTTACCTCCATTGGCCTGTTATTATATTTTGGGTTTTGCGCTTTTGTAAGTCTTTGTTTTATACAAACAAGTGGGGGTTGCGGCCCCTTAGCTCCCGGTTCCGCGGTCCCTGTCAACTTTCCTCTTCTTAATACGATGCAGCAGACATCATGCCAAATGCAGGCGTGCAAAAACACGTCTATTTTATTAATACAGCGCGCTCTAGCGTACCGGTTACGGTTTGACCCCTACCGTAAAACTCTCAGAGAAGGCACATTTTCAAACGACGATATCTCGTTTATTTTTAACTCTTTTTGCGCTCTGTTTTTTGCAATATTACGAATGATATCTGAAGTTACAGAATATTTAAAAATATTTATCATAGATTTCCGAAAAACTATTCAATTTTCACGTTCAAAATATTTTTTTTACAGAGATAAAAACGTTGAAAACAACTCGAATTTTGACACATATTTTTATTTTTGAGCCCAAATGAAAGTCTAACGTATAGAACAGCAATTCATTCCTCTTTCCGAAAATATAAACATGGGGATGTAATTGTTTTTATATGGGTCAGGATCCAACAAAATTTAACCTAACTACAATATCAAAAACACGACCGTTGAGAAGAGACGATATCCAGCTCTGTGATTGGTCAGTCAGCTGCCGAGAGGAATTACGTCATTCCCTTTGAACGGGATGACTGCAAGCGCGCGCAAACATTTTGTTTTCAAACAAGTTGTTTTCAACGTTTTTATTTCTGTAAAAATCACATTTTGAACGTGAAAAATTAATAGTTTGTCGGAAATCTATGATAAATATTTTTAAATATTGTGTAACTTCAGATATCAATCGTAATATTGGAAAAAAAAGAGCGCAAAAAGAATGAAAAATAAAGGAGATATCGTCGCTTGGAAATGTGCCTTCGCGGAGAGCTCTATAGGTAGCGGTCTAAACCGCACGGGTACCCTGTAATAATTAAATCTGCGCTACAACACAGGGCCGATCTCTCTCTGCGTTTAGGCTGACATAGCACAGACAGGGGAAACAGTTGCGATATGGTTTCATCTGCAATCGAGTTACAATAATTTATTACAGTGAAGACTTGTTATGTAATGTTCTTGTATGTTATAAATATGACATGGCCTGTTGAAATACAATATTACCAATACTTGTGTTTTGTATCCAATAATAAACAACTTAGGTGAACACATGTCTAAGATCATGGGGCATACACTTATATGATCATAACCTCTTGTTATTCTTCCTGTTATTATCAAAATGTTGCTGGTAACAACAGTGTATATTATTTAGCAAGAACGTATTCACGGTACTAGATATACATTTAATCTCATCTGCTCTAACAGGTTAAATACATAGAACCATCACGAAATAGCGACTCTTTAATTAATGATGCATTGTTGGGAAATTCAAGGCGATTGTTAACGAGAAGTTGTTATAGTTGAAGTATTATCTAGGAATAACTTTAGTGGGAACAACCTATAGAGGGGGCGTGCAAAGGGAAAGAGTGGGGCGATTGGGGTCGGTCATTCTGCTTTGGTGATTTACGTTTCATTTTAATGTCATCACTGTTTGATACAAGTGTGTGTTATTTTGCCCTACCCGTGAACAGTTCCCACGGCAACGTCACCATTGTCGACTTCGCAGTCGGAGAAGAAGCTTTCGGGCTAGCGAGAAAGGTCGTTGTCGGTGTGGGTGACGGGGCAGGTGACGTCGTCGTCGGTGTTTTGGTTGTTGTATGCTCAGGCCTGGTGTGAACACCCGTTGTAGTTTTGACTGTGGTCGACGGGGTAGATGAATGCGATGTCGGTATCGTCGTGGATGTCGGCGTTGAGCGAGGCCCTCCTGACGAAGGTGCTGTGGTTCCTTTAGCTTGGTTTGCCGCTCCGTCTGAAATTTAGACAGAATTTAGTGTTAAAGTGGACAAATCAATGCAAAACACAAAGACACTCCACACTAAGAATACCGGGACGCCCTCTTTCGGGATGGAAATATAAAGTCCGGAGCTTTGTAGCTTCCCCTTCATGTGGCAAGCAAGTTAGTAAAATAGTAAATAAATGAGTGAGTAAGTGAGAAAGTAAAAAAATCAATAAGTATGCAAGTAACAAGTAATTAAGTAAAGAAGTAAGTACGTAAGTAAGTATGTAAGCAAGTAAGTAAGTAAGTTAGTAAGTGAGTAAGTAAGTATGTATGTAAATACGCAAGTAAGTAAGTGAGTGAGTAAGTAGGTAAGCAAGAAGGTACGTAATGAAGGAATTTTAAAGTGAGCAAGTAATCGAATATTTTAGTAATTATGTAATTAAATAAGTTATTAAGTAAGTCAGTTATTAAGTAAGTAAGTTAATAAGTGAGTACGTGAGTAGGTAAGTAAGTAAGTAAGTGGGTATGTCTTTATCAAGAAGTAAGTATACAACTGGCAAAGTCTGGAGAATATGTGCATTTATGTAACATAATATAGGTCCAATTAGTGATGGATGTGTGAACATCCGATGGTAAACATGTAATATGTTAGAGGAATAAGGGAACATACAAAGTGACTTTCGCTGACTCATCGCACTGACTTTATACATTTTTGAAAGGCTCACAATCAAAATATGATGAATGTGGTGTGAGTAACGCTAAAGTTTCAAGGTGTATGGCTATTCAACTTGTTGCCAGATCCCATTATTGTGATTCATTAGTTTATTGTTGACATATTTCAAGAAGTGTAATTTTAGAAAAGCAATTACAAAACTGTAAAAAGCCTCCAGAGAATTGTGTTTGTTTGGACAATATACAAAGAGTATGTACAAAATAACGGTTTGAAACGTTTTCATATTATTCACCTGGAAGTCGACAAACTAGTTGTTTCTCGAATCCCGGCATCTTAGGGAAGTTTCCCGGCGCTGGGCCCGGGACGAGATCGATCATGTTGCCGTCTGGTCCGCGAATCGGTCTGCAAGGGTTATTTGATCCAGCGTAGATATCTCCGGATGAAGCTGAGTCGGCCTCAACATAATAGCCTGGATATGAGGATAATTAGGAAAAATCAGCGTTATACATATCTTCTCAATAATTCAAACGACAGCATGTTGGTAGATGTAGAATAAGTGAGAGGATTTTTAACATTTGAGTGCAGTATTTACTAAAAATGGTCCCACTATTTATTCCTGATAGATATAATACTGAGGTCCATTTTAGCTGAACCAGTATTGAACAACATTTGTTTAGTTCTTATTAAAATCAGCATTATACATACCTTCTCAATAATTCAAACGAAAGCATGTTGGTAAATTTTAAATAAATGAGATGATTTTTAACATTTGTATGTAGTATTTAATAAAAGTTGGTCCAACTACATTATTTATTCCAAATAGATATAATACTGAGGGACGTATCAGCTGAACTAGTATTGAACAAAATTGAATTAATTAACAAATCTCTGTGCGTTCTTTTACTTGAGACACTTAATTTTTCAGAGAATTACAAACAATTTTGTTAAGTACACAGAAACTACAAGTTACAGTTAAACCATATTGATTTGTTTTGGAGTGACATGGGGTTGGTTATCCTCGAATTCTGTCTCCTTTACAGGCAAACAGTTGTTATAAGCGTTGTTATTGTAACGTTCCACACCCGATCCTCATATATATTCGTTTAGCTAAATGAAGTAGAACACTTAAAATGAGGATCATATTTCCAACAAGAATGAGGAATCGATTATCAAACGTTCCCCTTCGCAAAATTGATTTTTAAACATTAGTGATGTTTATACATTTGCACCATTGTTACATAAAACATATTATGAAAGTAATAGTTATGTCATTATAACCATCAACCCTTTCGCAAGAAGCTCAAGCATTTCCTTGGATGTTTTCACTATGATTATGCTTTATTCATTGGCTTTAATTACCTAAGAGATAAACGGCAGTGAGAAAGATGAACGAAGATCGGATTGTGGTGAGGACACGGCCAATCTGTAAAATTAGGTGAGATAAATGCTCGAATATTAAAGAAATCTCCTTAAATGTATCCACATATTATACTTAAATATACAAATCGCATATGCATATCTACTGGTTCAGGCATGTAGTGTAAGTTTGCATTTAATATAGGTTTTCCCGCTTAATTATTTGCCCTTTTGCCAATGGAAATAATTTAGGGTCATTCGAATTCACGCGTTGGCCCGTAATCGTTGGTTTCGATGACAACAGTGCCCCCATATAAGCCTTCCTTAGGAAGGAATAACAGGAAGTTTCCATTCCTCAACGTTGACATATTGTGTTACATTTATGTTCAAAACATCAATTCAAAAGTGTGCTTAGCATTGTTATTACCCCTATTACATAATGTTCATTTTATCTATATTTACAATAGAGGGGGACATTTGTTCACACAACTAAAAAGGGTCTATGTGATTAAAGATGGGGAGGGGTAGAGTGGGGTAAATAACTATGGTGGCTATCACCACAGACCACAACCACTAATTCGTTGAATAAAAATGGGAGTGACAATTAAGATTGGTATTTGGACAATAACCGTCTAGACATAGGTGAACTGGAGGGATGAGACAACATATGATATTGGCATGGTAACAGTTAGATACAGGGAGGCGTTCATAAACAAAATGGTGAGATAATTAGAAAAACAGTTCGGAGAGAACGAGAAAATACATGCATACGGATCCTCTGTTGTGAGGTTGCTAGGCAAGATGATCGGTAGCTTCGACAACAGAACCAGCCAATTAAATCACGACAACGTCCACCAATGAAAACACGACATCCTTCGACCGTGACCTCGGGAATGACAGATCGCGCAACCGAACCGGCTTATCCAATCAACTTCACAGGTAGAAACTGAGGTAATTATTTGCTGTGAATTTCTGTGGCAGAGGGGCATCGGGCCGCGATGACGTCAAAGTGTGCGGGCCAATCAACGCTCACAGTAGACGAGCCTATCCTGGAATACACAGCTATGAGGTGGGTCCAACACGGATGGCTCGTCTCAAATTAATTTACCAAAAGAGCAGTACACAAAATAAAGATTCCATTTACTTCGAATAATTCGTGCGCCCATCCCCAATCAGTCCTGCGACGCAGTTCCTATGCTTAAAAGTAATGTTGCAAAATTCAGCCAACACCACCACGACTACCCGAACTGGCCGATCACATTGTCCTTACTGTTGATTTTGTCACTAAATAATACATGGATATAGATTTGTTTACAATTCTACCTAGATTTGGAAATATTTTTTATTTCATTAATTAGCCCCTTAGAACGCTTCCCGACTGCTTTCAAAATCAATGTACAGTATGTGCAAACACCCATTATTATCGGATAACGAGTCTTACTTTCTGTTTCTGTCTTTGTACAGCGTTTAAGGGCAGAGTTGAGTATCGGTATGTCCCGAACTGCCCCCCTGATATTTATTGCGAGTTATTTAAAAAACGACTGTTAAATTCTAAAGAACATACGATTTCAATAACAATATAATTATACTTTATTTTATAAAAATCGGTTCAGAAACGGCTGAAATATCCATAAATATAGTTTGCTTAAATGGTTAGTCACCCTCCATCACCTAGCGATATTTTCAGACCTTTTAAAAACAATTAACAAAGTAAATGCTCGTAAACTACTGCGCGACCAATACAAATATGTTTTTAAAAGGTAGTTGATGATTATATAAATATGATCATTAAATGCACCATTTGTAGGAACTTAGGCTAAAACAAATGATCTGTTTGAACACAGCGCCCTCTGCGTAAACGGTTATTTTTTAAATGTAAACATGGGTTTAACTTAGTTGTTTGAAATCAGTTTTACTTTTCGAGCACGGTAAAGGTACTACAATATTTTTTGTCCGTAATGGTGCACATTTTAGTTACTAAAGTTAATTTCAATTGAATCGAAACCAACCAAAGACATCGGGCAATCTCGGTGGTCCAATGGTATGACGCCTGTCTAGCAATCAGGAGGTTGTGGGTTCGATTCCTACCCGAGTCCGCCTGTGATATTTTTTCA
>JAUELG010400056.1:0-13577 GCA_031471515.1 Dendraster excentricus | reverse complement strand
CACAATAGCTTTACGAGAATGAGTACAATATTGTTGTAATATTATGCTAAATCAGTTAAATTCTTTTATTGACCGATTTATAGTTTAAATTAAGAGACGCATTCCTTTTTCATTCCTAGAATGCAAATTATTGGGCTGTTCGATCTGATTTTTTTGTGTGTGTTCCATTGATCCCCGTCCATCAACTGAAAGCCCTTCAGACATTTTGTAAAAGTGGACCAGTCCCTTTAAAGAGCTGGTTTACATGTGGTTAAATTAGAGGTCACGAATTCAAGGAACGTTTTGTTGTAAGATAAACCTAAACGTTGAAGTTGAAAAGGGGCACACACTTTTGTTCGATCAAAATCTGTTCAATAGATGTTAGGGCCAACATTTATCAAATAATGTGTGCAATGTATGTATGTACATTTACAATTTGTTGATGAACAATTAAGTTGAAACGTTTAAGCGTCTGAAAATGGGGGCACCCTTTTCTCTAAGTGGTTGTATTTTGACTGAAACAGCCGAGTAACCGATCATGCTGTTCAAACATCATTTGAATATAAATACTAGTTTTTATCGATTACTTACAAGTTTTAGTTCCTTAAATACTTTTGTTTTTACTAAAAATTTATACTAACGTAACACTATCCAATTGGCAATAGTGCGCAAAAATGATGAGCTGGTATTGATTGATTGTTCAACTTTGTAATACCATGCAGCTCCTGCTGGGTATATACTGTTTCGTTTTCTGTTTGTTATAAGTAATTAATCTAAAATAATTGTTATGATTTTGTTTACACGGCTATAACGAATAAGCGAAGGGTTTTATACACTTTAAAGGGAATTACGAGTTATATTTTAATAATTTAAGTTTGAGCGGTTCCCTTATACCTTCTTGTATGTGTATGAACAAGTGAAGCTTGAACAGGTTTCGTTTTGAACCATCCACTGGATATATATAGCTGTATAAAGAAGTTAGTGCAATGAGCTGGTGAATCAAACTTTGCATTTCGCTCATTATTATGCTATATAACGTATTATATAGTATAAAGTATATATGACACATACACACACCGACACACGCACACACACACACACACACACACACACACACACACACACACACACACAAACACACACTCACACGCACACGCACACGAACAATAACACACACACACACACACGCCCACACATATTTTGTTAAAGTGATTTAAAAATTCAATTACTCCATTAATAATCCATATACCTAAATTATATTCAAAAGGTCAATATTGTACAAAGACGATTGTGTATCTCATCGACCGTTGTGAACAAGAATGATACAAATCATTGTTCACCCATTACGATAATAAACCTTTGTAAGAAGAATTACTCGTGACTGGTATATTGTTTCGTTTTCTGTTTGCTATATTTAATGAACCTATTAACTTGAAATCGATATGTTATCTTGACATTGTTTATACTGGTATAAGCCAGATATGAACGAGTGTATATTGTTTATATAAACTATGGCAACAATAGTGTGTACCACTCACCATTGTGAACAATGGAGATCCAATTTAATGGTCCCCTCCTCTACATTGCCGTGTACTTTAAAGTACTCTGAAAAGAACTCGAATTAATTGAAATCATTGTTCAACTTTGTAAGAACAACTCCCGCAGTGTTTATCCTGTTTCGTTTCACCAGTCTCTTTTCCAAAGGACCTAAATTAAATCAAAGGATGTTTATACAATTTGAACGACAAAGAAGGAACCCTCCCGTAAACGGTAAATTATTGTTCATTATTATTGACTATGTTTTATTCATAACTAAATACAAGATAAACAAATGACAAAACATATCTTCTTATGATATTTGTCTGGATCTAAAAACATTAATCAGATGGCACGCTTCTCTTTACGTAGCCAAAAAGGGATCTAGTATTAAACTGTATTGACATAAAATGTGCATTTATGTGATCTGATATTTCCACCAAGTGTACAAATTCTATGGTAAATGTATTTTATATTTGTTTTGGTGTCCAAGCAATGAGCAAAATTGAAGTTGATGTTTGCTAACTGATTGCTCAACTTTATCCCTTTATTCACATGGATAATTCTTTATTCGAACACCGCAGTCAGAACAAAAGAGAAATTCAGAAACGAAAGAAAAACCTGTTATGTAGGGTAATACGCATATTACAAGGTATGTGATAACGCGTATAAAGTAAGATTTCTTCTTCTTCGTCTTGTACTTCTTCTTTTCAGAAAGTACATCCATCCCTCCGACCGCAAAGTCTAATGCTAACAGGGGGAGGAAATCAATATTTGTTTAATTGAAGAACAAATTTGCAAGAACACCAACCCCACTGAATTAGTATCCCGTTTCGGTTCATATGCTTCTTTGTCATGTATTTCTGCATTTGAACATAAAAAAAATAATAATAACGAACATATATAACAACAATAAGTTTGTATGAAACATCATCAATAACTAGTAAATCCTATTTTTTGTGCTCTCGTTTCCAACACGTATATAAATTGCTGCAACATGGCATGTGAGTGTATATTGTTAGATATAACTATGGCAACAAGATTTATTACGACTCATAACTGTGAACAATGGTGATACAAATGTATGGTCCCCCTCCTCTATCTTACCTTGTACTTTTAAGTACCCTGAAAAGAAATTTAATTGAATCATTGTTCAACTTTGTAAGAACAACTCCCACCGAGAATATCCTGTTTCGTTTCACAAGTCTCTTTTTTTTTCAAAGGACCTAAATAAATCAATGAACAATGGCTGTTTAAATACGTTTTGAACGACAAGGAAGGAACGCTCTCGGAACGATAAAGTATTGTTCATTATTATTCACTATGTTTTATTCATAACTAACACAAAAAGATAAACAAATAAAAAAATAGAAATGGTATAGGATTTTTGTTATAGCTCTCAAAAGATTTATCAGAAGGCACGCTACTGTTAACACACACTACATGCGATTTGGTAACTTTATTGACAAGTGCAAAGACTGAAGATGTTTTCAGAAAATATGCATTCATGTCGTTTGTTATGTACATCGAGTATAAAAATTCCATGGTAAAAATGTTATAATACATAGACAGACAATGAGCGAAAATGAGGACTGATATTTCCTAACTTATCACTTTTATTTTATGCACAGTTAAAAGTCTCCCAGGGAGAATGACTTTATATTCGAACATCGCACTCAGAACCAAATATAAATTCACGAACAAAAACGAAACATGTTATGTAGGGTAATGCGCACATAACGAAGTGTGTGGTAATCTGTTTGAATAAAGATTTGTCAATGTTGCCAACTTTACTAGAACTCTTTAAAACGGCATACATCCACCCCAACCGTAAAGTTTAATGTTAACAGTGGGAAATAATCAATAGTTTGTATCACAGAATAACTTTGTAAGAGAACACTAAACCCACAAACAGTATGCTGTTTCGGTTTGTCTGCTTTGTTTTCATGTATTCCTGCATTTTAACAAACATAAACAATAGTTAAACGAACATAAAACGAAAATTTTGTATGGAACATTATCGATTATTAATTAATAATTTTTTTATGTGCGCTCGTTTCCCACACGTAGTAATTGGTGAAACATGGCGTACTTGTTTGTTATGTGCGTGTGCGTACTTGTTTGTTATGTGTGTGTGTGTGTGTGTGTGTGCGTGTATGTGTGTGTGTACGTGTGCGTGTGTGTGTGTGCGCGCGAGTGTATGTGTGCGTATGTGAATGTCGCTGTCAGCATTTGCGTACTAGGGATTACTCAATTACATTTTCCACTTGTATATTATTTTGTATAGCATTACAAAGGAATAGTTGTTTTTTTTATTAGAACTGATTAGAACTCAAGCGAATAATTAGTTCAACGACTTATCTCCAGCATACAGTGCACTGTAGAAAGGTACGAAAAGAGGTTTCAAGTAGGTAATCATTTCATGTTCCGGCATATTCTAAATATCTATTTACAACAGTATTTAGGTGAAGAGAATTGTGGCCTAGCCAACGAATTGCCTGGCTATAAAGAACCCCAACCTTCAATTTACCTGCTACCAAGCAAGTAACAAGTAAGCAAATAAACAAAAGAAATGGTATGTGGTGAGAGGGGGACTCGTTTATAATAACCCCTCCCCTCCCACAACCGAAACCGAAACTATATTTACTTTAACCTAAACCTGATTAATTTATCAAATTGTAGATGAAAGAATGTTATTGAAACTGAAAATGTATGAACAGCCCATCTAAATTTTCTTCGATCCCTCATGTACATGTATATCATTCCCTATTGTATTTCCTTCTTCTTCTTCTTCTATTTCTTCTTCTCCTCCTCTTTTTTTTTTTCTAATTTCCATTTTCCATTGTTATCTGACTCCCCAATAACTCTTCTTCATCTCACTTTCCTTCTTGTCAAGTACGTATGCTAGCTTTCAATATTCTCAATCAAACTGCAATAGTTCATGTATTATCCTGTACATTTGTGCAAATAAGTCGTGGAAAGTGTTTGAAGCCGAGACCAAGACCGCTCACATTTTAGGAGCCTATAACAGGTCCAGTCGTAAATGTTTGATGCCGAGACCAGGACTGGTCCAAATTTTCCAGTTAGAGATTGTACAAAAAGTTCTCCACATATTTTAGACATCGAGACGTGATTTATGACGATCGAGACCGCTAATTGTTTTTTTTTTTCACACCCCCTAAAAACATATATATTTTGTTTTTACTTCTACTTCTACTTCGGTACTGGACAGGATCCATCAGTCAGGACGTAGAGTCGAGGGAAACCGATGAGGTATCCCATTAATTGCCTAGTGAGGCAATTGCTCCCGCAAAGGTCCCTAGTGGTGTAGAAGCCAGGATATTATTGGGGAGTGCATTCCATGCTGTGACAGTTTGTGGGAAGTACGAGTTCTGGTACAGCTGAGTTCGAGAAGAACATGTGGGTGGTACTGTCTGGTGATGCTTGGGGTCATTGGTGTGAGTAGTTGGTCAGGTGTAATTGGTACCATGACATTCTGAATTTTGTCGAGGAGGCTAAGGCAGGAGATATGTCTGCGACTTTCCAATGTTTTCCACTGAAGTTGTTGAATCATAGCAGACACACTCTCAAAATGACGGTATTGTTAAAGAACGAATCTTGCTGTTCGCCTCTGTACAGCTTCAATCTTTGAGATGGCCTTCTTAATTTGTAGATGGTTTCCAGACTGTTGCACAATATTTCACGCGATGTCTAACTAGGGAGAAGTAGGCTTGTTTTCGGATCATCAGGAAAGGGCGTCTACTGATTAGTCCGTGCATTTGGTTGGATTTCAAAACAATTTCATTTATGTGTTTTTGCCAGGATAGGTTGTTATAAAAGGTAAGACCCAGGTATTTGTAGTTTTGAACTGCTGTAAATTGAGTATTGTTCAGTAGGTAATTGCCTTCAATGTTGTTTGGCGGAGCTAGTGCCGTAGCAGATTAAATTTATCTGCGTTGAGGTCAAGGAAGGAGCGGGGGGGGGGAAGGGGCAGCTTTAACCGCCAACCCCCCCCCACCCCACCCCCTAGGTACGCCTTTAATTGTGTATGATCAACATCTCCCGCAGAGTGTAACGTTTTGTTTTCTGTCTGCCATTATTTGTATTTATGTAGTTAAATTGATTTGTGCTAGATAATGATATTGTAAAAGGTTATACAATAAATAAGAAATGTTTATGCATTATGACGTATTTTGATAATAATTAAAGGGATAGTATAGTTTTGGTTTAGACAGCATTTCAAGAAAATCAAATTGTGTAAGATAATGACAAACTACCATAAATGTTTAATTGTACAAAGCGCAACATTTAAAATTCAGACTAAACTTTGTTTAATCAAAATTGGCTCAGAAACCACAGATATATCAATACATATTTCAGACTGGAACAGTTTTAAAAAAGGAATATTAATTTAAACATTCTTTGTTTGAAGGACACCCTCTTGTGATAATGTCTGCCCTTTAACTGCAAAACAACGAAATAAAATGCTGCATACATGCATTATGTTAATTTGCTGTTTATGTACTGATCACGTTGTAATTGTTAAAATGTAAGGAATGATGAAAATAAATATCATTCACACCAAATAAGCCCCATTACTAATAGTGGTTGTTGTTTCTTTTTTTTTTACTAAAATACAATCGTATTAAAAACATGTTTTTATTGGTTACATAAAAGTTGTAGTTTTTAAAATTTCATTTAACCGAAACTGTTCCTCTTTTTAAAATACAGACGTCATGGCATGACATTAACCATTTATTGTTAGCAACAATATTACAAATCATGCTTCCACCAAATAAGATAAAGAACTGGGAACATTTTAAATTGATTGAAATGATTGTTAAAATGTGTAAAAACAAATATTCCCTATGCGTATCTTGATTTGTTTAAATGTATGTTTTTTTGTATATGATTTTGTTTATGTATTAATATCAGGCAGAAACGAACGTTTGCATATTGTATGGTATAAATATGGCAACACTAGTACAAACGATACATCCCATTAAATATTATTAATACATATTATGGTCCCTTCCCTCTACCATCCTCTAAAAGGTACTATGAAAAGAACTCAAATGAAATAAAATCATTGTTCAATTTTGTAAGAACTCCCGCTGTGTATACATCCTGTTTCGTTTTACCTGTCTGTGTTTTACCAAATGACCTACATGAAATCAATGAACGATGACCTTAACAAGACAAAATTGATTGCAATTATTGTTATTTTGTAGTCATTATTCTTGAAATGAAACTATTCTAACCTGTTTATAGTGACTGCTTCATGTAACTAGACAGGTGACCTCTATTTATAAATTTTGGATATGAATGAGTTCTACATAAGCAATTATAAGTTTGTTGAGTCAAATATGTTACATAATTCAAAACAAAAATGATGCTTTTTGAAAAACAATGTATTTCACTTCAAAACAATAAAAACACACATTATTTTGTAATAAAACTAGAACTGTCAAATTAAAAACAATTATATAGATAGTATAACGCATAGTTCCAAATAAACTAGAGGTGTAGCATATGTTAAATAATTAATTTTCATGGATCTACTTTATTATTTAATGGCCATTGGACTGATACGTCTATTACGCCAGAGTTTTAATGAAATTTATTTTCATGTAGAACAGATCATAGTAAAAATATGTCATGAGACTTTAAACCAAAACTGTCAAGAAAATTACGCTCAAATATTCAAACAACACACCAAATATGTAAATAACATACCAAATATACAACAATAATAACTCAAACATTATTTGCATTATTCAGCCAAACAAATACAAATAATATATACCTTGGCAACATTATTTTGGAAATAAAATATGTGATGTTTAAATGATCAACAAAAAAAAATTGGATATCTTATTGGTTACTAACTGTCATGGTATATAGGACCTGAGACATTAATTAGGTCCTATCTAAAGATACAAGTATACATAAAATCTGATAAATACATTGTCCACTTTTCCAACAATGAATTGAATGGAAATACGGTGCAAAGATAAAATACATATTTGAAGAAAACGATGCAAATTAAAACAGAAGAAGACATGATGACATTCAAAATGTGCGATTGTTATTTGTACTATCCTGGCAATAATTTATAAAAGCTACATAAGTAGAATTTAAATCACTACAATGAATGTGACTAAACATGGATACTTTGATATTTCATACTTCTTTGGCATTATATAACATGCAATTCATTACAAAGATGGTTTTACTTTAGTAGTGAGGCAGATCCATCTTGGCTTAAACACATTTAATGAAGCAATCAACCAACGTTTTTAAACCATTTTAAATCAATTGAATGATTTATCATATCCCTCTATAATATATGACAATTAACATCTTTATAAATATGTAATTTGTTATCAAAAATATATATCTCTGTTAACGTGAGTGGATTCATTTAACGTATACGTCTATGACATACCAAGCTATACTGCAGTTGTCAATATGTGATGACCCAAAAATGACGTAATTTTTCTTTGTCCGGACTCAGTTTTTGTTGGCATTGAAATGTCAGGTCCTTATATCATTTTAAAATAATTTTCCGAGTAGGAATCAGTTGTCTTATTAAAAAAAGTCATGAAAGTGTCTTTCTAAAGGTCTGATAGGGAATGTTGAGCTGAATATTCTCGACTGTTCCCATTCAAAACTCTGGGGTATATTATAAAGTAAAAACTTTTTTTCGACGTCATTATTACGTCACTAAAGTATATGTTAGCAAATCATATTACAGTGTTGTATTCTAGTAAGTTGCATAAATATGATGTCAATTTCATAATACATCCACAGCTTTGTAATTGTCCGTGCTAAAATTTTATGTTGTACACAAACTAAGAAGCTCGGGCTATTTTGGTTAACTCTCACAGCTTGTATGAATTTTGCACAAACACAAACAAATTAGTTTGTGTTTGACGTCACAATTTTCAGCGAACAATTCTAAATCCAAGCTACATAAACAAGAATGGCAGAGTCCATTCTGTAAGCGATGAAAAAGGATTTGCCACAACAGCGAGTGGTCTCAATTACCTATAATGTGATTATATATGCAGTTCTAATGTATAAACAAATTTATGTTAACACATTCACTGCAAAAAATATTCTTACAAAATAATTTGTACATCGACATAATACAAAATAAAAGGGATCTACCTACTTTGGTCAAAATCTAACACTAGTTGACACCGTGTGGTCCATTATGTGCAATGACACATAATACGAATATTCCATGTTATAATAACATACGTTTTAGCAATGGGCGAAAAATCAAAATGATTTATTCTAATACTCAGTGCCTTAACTATTTCCATAGTTTAAATGGGCAATCGTACAAATGTTAATATTTGGATATTTTAAAATTCAACTATTTCAATTATTGATTCAATACAATGAAAGAGTAATTCAAAAATTCAATACATGTTCCATGTTTCTAAAAGTAAAACAAATACAACATGGTATTAGAGAACACTATTTTAGTTCTAAGTAACTTTGTTAAATTTGTCTATAATGCAACTAGATCCCTTTATTAACATTAATTGATTGAAAAGGCAATGCACAACACAACATCCTTTACAGGCAAACAATTGTTTTTGATTTGTCTGATTTGGGAAAATAAACCATTAGTAACTCGTAAAGGATTATACGGGCTTTGAAATCCTTTATTCTTTATGATAACCATAAAGGTGGGAAGCCAAGGTTTTTTGTTTTTATTTATTTTATTTATTTATTAATTATATTTTTTTTTTTTTGGGGGGGGGGGGGCACACGGAATATTAAACAAATAAAACAAAATAATACAAAATCGAAAAAAGTAATATTAATGAAATCACAAATAAATTGAAAGCAACATAGCATTTGATCTTCCAATCATATAGATAATGTTTTGCCACTGGAAGTGGAATTCTGAAGTAAAACTTGAATAAAAAAATGGATGTCGTTAAGGTTTATCTTAATAAATAACAATGCTTCTAACAAATTAAATTTTATTTTACAATTAATTTTGAATGGGCCTTCATATCAAAAGTTCTGAGCACAAATGTAACAAGATTTGGTTTTTAATCATATATCTGGGGATTGTATATTTATATTAACTCATTTAGTGCCAACCTCGCATTTTTCGCAAGTTACAATACACACAAATACCACACAGCACTAGAAACCTTGGCACTACAAATAATTCATGATGGCTTGGAAATGTATAATTAATATGCAAACTCTAAATATAGGTCCTTATAAAAGTCACATTCAAACAATAGAAGGTAGTGAAATCATAATCCTTTTTTTCAAATTCCAAAGTTGCATGAATAATTTTGAACAAATTGTAATGCAATTGTTTTACCGTACATTGATTGAAGTAAACCATTTAATTATAGGAACAAATTCTTATATTCAGTCTACTATAATAAAAGCAAAGTTTGACAAAATTGTAGTCTTTTGTTTTCCAACATTATCCTTTAGTCAAATAGTAGGTTGATTTTGTGCACATATTATATGAATATGTAGTCCCTTCTAGATTGTTAATTTCCAGTAGTGCCAAGCGAGGCACATTAATGTGTGTGTAGGCAATGTGGGTTCTACAGTAAAAGCAAATTAAGTTTGTCAAGATAAGTAAAATAGTATGTTGATTGTATAAAAGTATTCTCTTTTCATAAGCGTCAATGCACGGAACATTGAAGGTCTAGTAGGCACGCAACAGGTGCAAGTCGTATCCACGATGCTCCTTTTTTCATCCTCATCCCCATATATCTGTACTCTAACGAATCACAAAGAATCACAATGAATCACAAGGAGCAGCGCAATAAGATGACATACAACTATCAGAAGGACTGATGCGACAGCGACGTTAGCTGCAAAGACAAAACAAATCGTACCAGTATATTGTATGATTATTGATTATTTTGTATTCATGTTCAGGAAAATTATCATTTTATAGCCACATGAATGGAAGCCAGGAGCCGGTTTTATGAAAGATCATGGCAAAGACCGGCCGTCGAAACTGTCACGTGACTATAACTGATCTATATAGCATGTACGGTTGACATTTGTTCACAACTTTGTTCACAAAGGACAAGGTTGAAATATAATGTGTTTTGAGCTTTATACAATCTTAACAAAAGGGTTTCATTTGAAAGTAAATTAAATCTATTGAGCTTATCGTCAATTTTTTTTTCCAGATATGCTGAATCGGAGTTATTGGCTGGAAACGAGGGGGCAATTCAATTCCTTAGAGCACTCCAGAAGAAAAGGTTTTTTGGCATATGCAGATTGTGTTTGATGCAGTGCTTGGGAAATACAAAAATCAAGTCAAGGATATAATATCTATTCATACAAATGAACATGTAGGAATAAATAAAGCATATAAAACAAATACTTTTCACTTCATAAGTGGAAAACTATCAAAATAAACACAACAAAAAAGTAAGTTCCCCCTAATCAACATAGCGCAACTTTTTGACAAATAAAGTTTGAACAACATAATTTGGCAGGAATGTTGCTAAACTTATTGGCTAACGTCTCCGTAAAAATGAACTTGATCCGCCATGCCATGCATGAGTGAGCATACATTAAAGGTAAAAATGTCACTTTTCAAAAGTCACAAAAGTCTCAAAATTAAAAAATTTTCTTTGGTGATTCATGCATGGCTCGACGGACTAATCTAATGTTCACACTGATGTAAGTCAATAAATGTAGGAACAATCCAAGTTATTTTGCTCATAACCTTGTCGTTAAAAGGTTATGTTAATTGATAAAGGGGGACTTATTTTTGTGCTGGGTTTAACTTATCAGTATTGTTAGAATAAATTCAACAAAAAAGTAAGTCCCCTTCTGATTAGAATAACATAACTTTTGAGCAAAAATGTTTTGAGCAATATAACTCGGTAGGATTGTTTCTACACTTATTGACTAAGTTCTGCGTGAAAATGAAATTTATCCATCACGTCATGCATGAGTGATCACATGTCAAAGGAAAGATTGACATTTTGTGTGCTCACTCATGCGTCACTCAATGGACCAACTTCATTTTCACACATAATTTAGTCACAAAGTGTAGAAACAATCCTCCCGAGTCAATTTGCTCAAAACATTTCTGGCAAAAAGTTAGGCCATTTTGAAAAGGGAACTTCTTTTTTTTGCGGTGTATATGACAAAAGCTTCATTATTCACATACACAACAAAAAAGTAAGTCCCCCTTTTCAAAATGGCCTAACTTTTAGACCTGGCAGGATTGTTTCAACACTTTGTGACTAAATTATGTGTGAAAATGAAGTTGGTCCATTGAGTCACGCATGAGTGAGCACACAAAGTGCCAATCTATCCTTTGATACGTGCTCACTCATGCATGACGTGATGGATAAATTTCATTTTCACACAGTAGTCAATAAGTGTCGAAACAATCCTGCCGAGTTATTTTGTTCAAAAGTTATGTTATTTTAATCAGAAGGGGATTTACTTTTTTGTTGAATTTATTCTAACAATACTGATAAGTTAAACCCAGCACAAAAATAAGTCCCCCTTTATCAATTTACATAACTTTTTAACGACAAGGTTATGAGTAAAATAACTTGGCAGGATTGTTACTACATTTATTGACTTACTTCTGTGTGAAAATTTAAATTGTCCGTCGAGTCATGCGTGAGTGACCATACATCAAAGACAAAATTTAAATTTTGAGACATTTGTGACTTTTGAAAAGTGACATTTTTGCCTTTAATGTATGCTGACTCATGCATGGCATAGCGGATCAAGTTCATTTTTACGGGGACGTTAGCCAATAAGTTTAGCAACATTCCTGCCAAATTATGTTGTTCAAACTTTATTTGTTGAAAAGTTACGCTATGTTGATTAGGGGGGAACTTACTTTTTTGTTGTGTTTATATATTTTTTTTCACGAGGTTTACAGTTATATCGGATGGTTTACTCTAGCCCAGTCCGATACATAAATGTAATCTGTGATGGTGGGATTAGGCAGCGCATCATGAAATTGCATTCATGAAATTTGCAATATCTACGTCTTTACCAATAACTTTTTTAAAATCAAAATATATAAACATGTATATATGATTTTAAACATTGATGTAAACTAAATAACAATGTCAAATATTTGGATGATCACATGCTAATTAAATCCATATATTATATTAATAAGCAAGCTCGTGTCAGTGAACCCTTAAATATCAAGTCGTGCGTGGGCGATTTACCACCAACACACACCACTGGCCATACTTTATAGGTCCAACCATCCAGAATAATAAATATCTGTACAATCTGAGAGAATTCAGTTCTTACCCATATTTCCCCCAGTTTCGGTAAGGCACTCGATGTATTCACAGTACGTGTCTCCTCCGTTGATATAGATGTATGAGCTCGTAGGTTCAATCCTGAGACAGATCTGGTTGAACTCGACACATGATACTCCTCTCAGGTTCAGGGCGACGCTCAAATTATTGAATACGACTTCACCATCAAGGTAGCTGAACAGTCTAATGGAATATATTCCGCCTAAGTCGGCCACAACACCATCTAAAGAAATGGATATTCGTAATCAACGTTAAAATATAAGTAAATTCAAACATAAAGGATTGGAAATATTTTAATGATCAAAACGAGCAAAGAACATTACGCTTCGATTGGAAGCAAACCCAAAACCTCCGGATTGCTAGTCTCATGCTCAACCCATTGAGCTTCAAAGATCTTTGAATGGAGACGCGACCATGAAACCGACTTTATTACTTAATTAGTCAAAACATTAACAGGGCACTAACCCAATAATTATTTAATCAACTTATCTACATGAAATGTGAGTAAATTAATTCGTTATTTTAAAATATCAAGTAATATCAAGAATTTGCAAGTCCAATTAAATTGTCTTTGTATTAAAGGAAAAACACAGAAAAGTAAATAACCAAAATAATGTTCTCGTATCATACAAAATATCACTTTTACGTTAAGGCCCAGTCCCAGAGGGACGATTTTGCGGCGAATTGACACGACTTACAACTCGACTTACGACTCGATTTTGCCACGATTCTACAACGAATTAG
>JAUELG010399834.1:10074-20074 GCA_031471515.1 Dendraster excentricus | reverse complement strand
CTAATTTTCACCAGACCAGGAACCCATTTATACACCTGGGTAGAGAGCAGCAACATGGATAAAATGCCTTGCTGAAGGACAAAGGATTGTATGCACGCTATATCCGCAGTACAGCCCTAAATATTCAATAAATAATTAAACAAAATGGCGGATTTTCGTCTGGTAACCCAGGGTACCGTTTATGTCATCATATATATATATTTCTCTCTTTCTTTCTGTTTCGTGCTACAGTGCTCGGTCACCTGCGGTCCTGGAGTGCAGACTCGGGATATCTATTGTGTTTCTGCGTTGAACAATGACCTCCGTGTAACAGAATCTCTGTGCTCATCCGATGTCCGTCCTTTAGACACCATTCCTTGTATCGAGAGGGAGTGCATGGGTATGAAATATTCATGTGTCTTTAATCCGTTTCAATTTTTGATTTTGCCTCTTGAAAACTTTTTTGCTAAATACTTTAATAAATCTCTTTAAAAATGAGCCAAGAAAAGTGCGATTACAACGGGACTCAAACCAGAGACCTCCTGATTACTAGACCGGTGCTCTACCGACTGTGCTATACAAAACCCTACAATGGCATTTTTACCTGAAACCCCTTAAATTCCTCATTGCTCGAGCGGTCAGAGGCTTGATAAACCTGACATAATCACGAAGTGGATTAAAATCAACTAGGGGATAAATGCGAAGGATCGCACGAAGCGATGCAGCTGGAGCTGTTCAACCCAGGGAAGGACGGTTGTCTGTCATCATTTTACTGATATAATGTTCTAATACGCTTGGTCTGTGAGTCTGTTAACCCGTTCAGTTTGAGATATCGCTTGAACGGGAAAATTTTCTAGTTACTTTAATCAGTGCACCTATCCCGTTTCCTTTCAACCACACTTTTCACGGTACATCCATGACTCTACCAGAATGATCATGCCAAAGTACCCAATGACTATTTCCCCAATTTCAAGTACATGCTGGAGATCTTGAACCAAAGAGAGGATTTTCCAAGGTACATCATCATTTTACAGATGAAATGTTCTAGTTACTTTACTCGGTGCACCCATCCCGTTTCTTACCTACCAGACATTTTACGGTACATCAATCAATACATCTGGGTGACCTTGATAATTGACACTATATATGCGACTATTTCTCCAACTTTATTACCTACACGGTAGAGCCGTTCAACCCAGAGAAGGATAGCCGTGTGTCATCATTTTACTGATGGAATGTTCTAGTTACTTTACTCAGTGCACCCATCCTATTCCTCCAACAGACTTTTCAAGGTACATCAATGAATCTACCAAGGTGACCTCGCCAAACTACCCAGAAGACTACTTCCCCAACCTCAACTATACACTGGAGCTCTTCAACCCCAGAGAGGACGGTTGCTGGGAGATCGCCTTTGACGATTTGGAGATACAAAACAGATCATCGTCCGGGCACTGTTATGACAGACTAGAGGTGAGCTACATTGCAACAAAGCAAAAAATTCAGTCTTTCGCAGTATAATATTTGTTTATGATAGATATACAATTCTTTGTGAAATATCATCTTACTTTTTGAAGCTGCTCATGGGCATTGAGAAGATCCTTCACATAGGGGGTTACCTCCTATCAGGTTTCCCCATTGAGGTAATAATAATAATGATAAACCACTTTTATATAGCGCATAACACATGAGCACAATTGCATGTCCCTATGGGCTTATTATAACCTTTAGTCATCAGTACAGGTCAAACCCGCACAATTATCTTGCGCACGATCTCAACTCCCTGGGAAGCATACTAGCCAATGGCAGCCATACGATAGCGCCCAGGCTTATAAACACCTGACCAAGTACCCATTATACTCCTGGGTAGAGAGCAGCAATGTGGATACAGTGTCCCTTAAGGACAAACGGAGTAGGCAGGGTTCGAACTTGTGATCTCAAGATCAGAAAGTTCACGCTCTACTGCTCATCCTTGTGGTTAGTATTCAAACATCCATTGTATTTTCTTTTTTTGTGTCTAGATTGAAGATGACGGGATTCCCTCGCTCGACGTGTCGGCGAGTTTCGTGCTTTGCGGTGACGACGACACCCCACCACCGTACACCTCTCTCTCCAACCAAGTGCACCTGAACTTCATCACTGATGATGAGGAAGAGGAGACAGGTTTCCGGCTTCGCTTTACGACTGTTGAGTGCGAAGCCGTTGGTTACAGCGCCAGCGAATACAGCGAGGTATGGAAACACACACACACCAGGGCTCCGTTGCAGAAAGAGATACATACTGTATACGCCAATATTTTCGCGATTTTTGTATACAGTAAATCCCACTATTAGCGAGTGCTATTTTTCGCAATTTCCGTACTACTTTCATTAGTGTGAATGGACATAAACCAAAGTGGAAATTTTCGTGATAATTAACTCGTGAAATACGCAAAAATAAAACCACCGCGGAAATTACCATGCATTCAGTAATTAAATCTTACAATTGATTGTATCTCTTCCTGCAACGGGGCCGTGGACCTTTTCTGAAGGGTCTTCCACAAAGAGCCCAAGTTGAACTCGACTCGAAATTGGACTTGGAAAATTATGGAATGTAATTGTTGTAAAATTGTCGTGAAAGTCCTTTTTTCGAAGACTGAACTTCCACTTTAGCACCCCGAACACTCCGGAAAAGTTCCCAGATTATTCGGTCTTGTGTTGGTTTGGTTTTGGCTTGGCAGCGTGACTGCTACATCAGTTTTAGATGAAATGAATAAACAAGGTTCACGTTTATTTGACTTGGAATTTTACCTGCACAGTGTAACCAACAATTATTTGGACACCTTGAAAAATCGGAAACATAACTATTTTGATAATTATTTCAGAAGTGGTCTCATAATTTCATTGATATCAATGAAGCAACATCCAATAAACATATCAAATGAATTTTAGGCAGCTTTTTATGAAATATGTTCTTAGAAATTTGTTCTAGCATCATTTACATGAAAGTGATGGTTCAGAATTTTGAAAAGAACGCTTTAAAAGCCAAACAAATAACATTAAAAAAAAAAATAAAAAAAATCTTTATTAAATTCCCTTTAACTCTGTTTTCTTTTGCTGGCTAGTGCTCAGTGACGTGTGGGGCTGGGGTGCAGACCCGCGAGGTGAGCTGCGTGAACCTGACCACTGGAGAGCCGGTGGAGGACGATGATGAGTGCGATGGTCTCAGGCCTCAGGAACAACGGCCTTGCCTAAGAGGCATCTGCCCATGTGAGTACTGTACTTGTAACCTGTGTAGGCCTACTGCACATTTTTGTCCTTTGACCTTTGACCAGTGGGGAGCCGATTGAAGACGAGGATCAGTGCACTGGTCTCGGACCACAGGAACAATGGCCTTGTCTCAGAGGCATCTGCCCATGTGAGTGATATTTGTGCTAATACTTTGCCCTGTATTGAACCGTGTCCTGAGAAAACCACCCTTCTGGTCTTTTTCTTTGTGTTTTTTTCTTCACATTTGCCCTTATTATTTTTTACGCGATTTCTATGATTCCAAAGTGCCTCATTATGATACATGTTCATTCAAGAAGATTTGTTGCAGAACTTGTATCAATTAATATTCCTCAATGTGTTTGTGTTTTCTTAATGCCTCTGCAACAAAGTAGCTGCAGGCATTATGTTTTGGGTTGTCTATCGAAATGTAAATCCGTCCATAAATACGTCCAGTTCTTGTGATTGTGTTATCTCAATAACCAATTGACGGATTCTCACCAAACTTTGTTCATGTATGATACTTTAGGTGCCAATGAAGTGGATAAATTTTGGTGTCATGGGGTGTAAAAAGTCAAATCTCAGGCTCATTATATTTGCACTGATAAACATTTTTTTATGCACGTTACTTGTATATCTTCCTTACCTTTCAAATTTTCTTTGATAGCCTGCAACCAAGTTATCAATGAAACCTCAACGATCTACAATCCCAACTATCCAACCACTTACGACAAAAAAACAGTGGTATGAGCTACATTCCAGCTAGCCACCTGACGTGGGCCAATGTAATAAGATGTAGGCCAGACGTTGGTATATCGCGGTTGGCTCGAGGTTAAAATGTCCGCCAGCCTAACATCTTCACTACCTCATTTTGTAATATATTGGTATAATGTTAATTTCGGACAATGGCCCAATGAGATGATGTTGAGCCATTGTCGGATATTGATTTTATGCCAATATATCACAAAATGACGTTGTGAGGATGTATTTTAACCTCGAGCCAATCGCGATATACCGACATCCGGCCTACAACTTATGACATCGGCCCGACGTCGGGTGGCTAGCTGGGATGCAGCGTTCAAGGCACCTCCCGAGACCGACTTTCAGCTGAACAATCTCTTACACACTTGCTGTACATTAAATGTTGATTTGCTTATATAATTACTTTAATACCTTCCTATATTTTCTCGACAGCCTGTGACCAAGTCATCAATGAAACCACAACGATCTACAGTCCCAACTATCCCGCCAATTACGACAACAACCAAAGGTGTGAGCTCACGTTCGAGGCACCCGCTGATTCCTGCTTCAGCGTGACGATTAACATGCATCTGGAGGAAGCGGACGAGTACTTTGGCTGCAGGGCAACAGATTCTATTTCTGTACGTATGTGTGTGATACCTGTAAAAGTGATATTCAGTAATTTGCTACGTGGTAACGTGATGTGTGGTAACGTAATGTAAAATGTGATACGTGGTTTATGTGGTAAATGTGATATGCGAAACGTGGTGTGCGCGGTAATTTGATACATGAAACGTGATATGTAAAATGTGATACATGGTATGCGTGGTAACGCGATACGTGGTAACGTGATTCGAGGTAACGTGATGCGTGGTCACGTGATACGTAGTAACGTCATACGTGGTAACGTGATATGTGGTGACATCATACGTGGTCACGTGATACTGGTTTCGTGATACCTGTAACGCGATATGTGTAAAGTGATACGTGGTAATCGCCATTAAAATGTGCACACATGTTTAGTGATTTGTTTAGAAAACCATAATTTCTTGTCATAGATTCGTACTGATTCGTATGAAATTTGTGGGTATAGTCGTATGCAATGTGACCACATCTTTATTAGTAGCTAATACATTTTAATGATAATATCAATATTTATTTTCTCACTTCAATTAAATCCTACAGATCTTTGATTCTGCAGAAACCCCACCGTTCTTCTCTCTTAGCAACATACTCTGTGGAGAGCAGGAAAACGTCACGCACGTTTTCTCGTCCAACGACTACGCCAAGATTATCTTCAATACGAATTCTGAAGACACGTTTGAAGGCTATGAGATTTCTGCAACTTTAGTCGAGTGCCCAGAAATCGTCTACCAACCCCGATCATTTGATTCGGTAAGTAGAGTAACTTCTTTGGAAGGAGTTTAGTTGAATTCAGAAACCTCGGGGGGAGTGGGGAAGATGGAGGAGGAAGGGGGATATGGGGGGGGGGGGAGGAGGTGGGAGGGACAATAGATAAACCCTGATCCAGAATCAACCCTAGTTCTACCACTGATCTGTAGATATGCTTGGCTAAAAATTCCCCTCTTTTCCCCTCTTTTGTGTGTACTACATTTTCATCATAGAAGAGTGTAAAGTATCAATTATATTTCTCACTATTATTTTGAAGTTTTTTAATTTGAACTTAAATTTTCTGAAAAATACTTTTTATAAAAGTTAATGTATGTAGTTATGTTCAAATCAATTAAATATTTGAAGCATTGGCTGCGATATGACCATCAAAAAAGTTGTTTTGCTCTGGTTTGTAACCCTGAACCAGAACAGAATATCCATGATTTGCTTTTGAAAGCAGTGCATTCAGGTGAGCATATCTCAGCCAATACTTACCATACCCAATTGATTTTCAATAATTCTCAACTAGAAAATTATGATTTTGACAGCTTATGAATTAGCATTGTAACTATGAATTACGATTAGGGTTAGGGTTAGGGTTAGGTTTTGGGTTAGGAGTCATGTTTGGAGTTGGGGAGGCATCAGGTAGTAGACCAAATGAGAAGTAGATCAAATGAGATTAGACCAAGTGAACATGAACCAAACAAAAACCTGTTTCTTCCCCTGCAGTGCTCTGTGACCTGTGGGTACGGTGTGCAGACGCGAGACGTCGTTTGCTTCAACCAGACCTCGGAGGAGGTGGTGGACGACGCACTGTGCGAAGGACTGGACTATCCACTGGATACGATGATCTGCTACGAGGAGGAATGCCCATGTAAGCCACACATGATAATCTAAATAATAATATCGATCTGTGCTGCTTCTACCGGGGGGGGGGGGGGGAATAATAGAAAAAATGAGGGGACAGTTTTTGAAAAACAAATAAATACACAAGGTGTCCCCATCAATCATTTTGGTGCCCCCTAATCCGTGTTACCACACTACGCCACTGGTAGGGTTAATCAATAATGTGTAACATTGCACTGGGGGCCAGTAAAATGCAAAAAAGTCACATTTTGGTGGCCCAATCGGGCAAGCAGATTTTCACCCCGACATTGACAAAATTAAAAAATGTTGTTTTCTTTTATGTCATGCTTCATCTGTAATCACATGTTTGAGTAGGAAATGGCGATCATATCATTTAGTACAAAGCTTACTCTTCAAATACAATTTTGGGGCCAGTAAATTTTCTTTCGGGCCACCAGAATAGGGGAGGAAAATAATTTCACTGGCCCGCCCAGGCCACTAACTAAAAGGGCGAGTGTGGAGCCCTGCATTTATAGAGTGCCATACATTTACATGAATCTACATGTAGGTGCCCTATTCAGATGCGCATTGTTACCATTGGTCGTCGAGTACATCATTTCGAACCTGTTCAGTTACATGTATCTTGCGCACTTTCTCATTTCTTATTTAAAAATCAAACTTGGATATTAAGTATGTATTACCGTACCCGGTCTTCCAGAATTTCAAATCCTGATTCGTATTTTAACTTCATCTCCCCCAGGGACGATAAGTTATATTTCAGACATTGTATTTGTTATTTCGCTGTTCTCTACGGCAGCGTAGCTGCAATGTTTATGTGAACGTTTCTAACGAGAACACCCAGTCCGCCGATGTTACCCCATGTTCTAGGAGTGTGAATTTGAGAATCCAGATTCTTAGTTTAACTTTCAATCCTTTAAAACATCCCCAGTGACGTTAAGTTATAATTCAGACATTGTATATGTTCTTTCTCTGTTCTCTCCGGCAGCCTGCGATGCTTATACGAACGTGACCAATAAAGAAACGCGGTCTGCCGACCCCTACCCCTTGTTCCAGGAGTGCGAATATGAATTTGAGAATCCGGAGGGCGGTTGTCTGAGCTTCGTCTTTACGTCCGTCGATCTCCCACCAGCGGATGAGGACGGTGAATGCGAGAGGGATTACCTCATGGTAAGCCTTCCTCAAATTACATAACATTTTTTTTAAAGGGATAGTTGAGTTCTGGTAGAGAGAGAGAGTACAGTTTTAGTCAGACTGAATTTTAGTAACCAAAACCTGCATCATTACATTATTTTTAATATTGTGTTCCCCAAAGTGTGTAGAACTGAGACAATTTTGTTCTTGTTTCTGAAAATATGTAATACAAAGATTTGTTTGTTCTCGTTTCTGAAGATATGTAATACAAAGAAGATTCATTTGCTCTTGTTTCCGAAAATATGTAATACAAAGAAGATCTGTTGCTCTTGTTTCTGAAAATTTCCAGTACGAGGAAGAAGGTGAATACGGCCGTGAGCTCAAAATCTGCGGAGATTCCTTCCCGGCTATCGTGTCGCGGTCGAGCGAGGCATCGTTGAGATTTGAGTCCGACGGTTTCACCGATTACGACGACGAGGACGAGCTATACTCTGGTTTCTCTCTCTTCACCGGTTTTGTGGCCTGCCCAGAGTACGGATACATCGCAGATGAGGACTTTGGAGAGGTTGGTAGAGTGATGATGGTGACGATGATGATGATGATGACGATGAGATGGTGATTATGATGATGATAATGATGATGATGATAGGGATGGTGATGGTGATGATGATGATGATGGTGAGGAGGTTGATGCTGATTATAATGATGATGCTGGTGATGGTGATGATTATGAAGGTGATTATGGTGATGGTGGGGGTGATTTCAATGACGGTGACGATGGTGATGATGATGATGGCGGTGATGATGATGATGATGGACAATGATGATGATAAGATGGTGATTATGATGATGATGATGATGATGATGATAATGATGATGGTGCTGACGATGACGATGATGATGGTGAGGATGATGTTGATGGTGATTACGGTGACAATGATGCTGAAGATGCTCACGATGATGACGACGATGACAATGACAATGATGATGATGGTGACTGTGATGGTGATGACAATGATGAGGATAATGATGACGAAGTTGATGATATTTTACCATATTAGGCGCTACATAAAATCAAACCTATTACTATTTTGCAATAATTATTATTTTGTTTTGTCTGCAGTGTGACGCAACATGCGGAGGGGGAAAGCAGACCAGGAATGTGTCTTGCATCAACCTGTCCAATGGAACCGTTGCAGATGACTCCCTGTGTACCGATACCGAGCCTGCCGAGTTCAGACCATGCAACACCCAGCCCTGTCCAAGTAAGCACACACTTCTAATATTAATACACTCCCACATATTCTGATGACCCAGGGCTGGTTTTCCTTGTATTTTTTCTAAACTTGTGACTCCCTGTGTACCGATTCAGAGCCTGCAGAGGTCAGACCATGCAACACCCAGCCCTGTCGAAGTAAGCACACACTTCTAGTATTAATACGCGTCCACATTTCAGAAATTAATTGGTGAAGTGAGACGTCAAAGTGTGATGTCAAAAATCTATTTTAATGGTTTTTAAAATTTTAACTTCATTTTCCAAAAGAACATAACAATTGATGTCCAAATATTGAAAAATCCTAATTAATTTGTTATAGGCACTCAGTGTTATATTGCTCTCTACTTTGGGTTTTAACAATATTTTTTCAGCGCATTATCGATACCGGGAATTTGTTATACCGACGGAGCTTATTCGTACCAGTGTCTGATATGAAAGTAGTGGTCATAATAGTAGTCGGTTACATCTAGGTCTTTTCCAAATTCTTCTTTTATCAGACTGCAATGCATACATCAACGAGACGAATGTCGTGATCAGCAATTTCAACGAATCTGCGGACTACAAAGCCAACCTCAACTGCCTGTACGTGATTGATATCGCCGATGGGTGCGTGGCAATAAACATCTCCAGACTTGAGCTCGGAGACGACTGTGGAGATTATGTGCAGGTACATGTACTGTAAAAAAAAAAAACAGAATTAGTATAATTTTGTTTGTTTTCTGGCAGAAGATGTAATACCAAGAGGCCTAGAACATGATGGAACTAAAGAAAAGCTTGCAACAAAATTGTGTGTTTACTCAGATTCATTGATTCATAAAACATTCTTTGTTGTTGTTCTTGTTGTTCATTGAGCAAAGTTTTCGCAGAAATGTTTGAAAAAGAGGGCTTGAACCTGACGAACTTGTATACTATTTTATTATTATCATTATTCCTGACACTACTGACAACGGATAGTCACCTTATTTGAAACGTCGAGCCCCTCCTACCACGCACCCTCTCCTCGCAATACAAACGGTCCTTTCCAGGACTATCCCAACAGCCCTTTTTGGGACTATCCCAACAGCCCTTTTTGGGACTATCCCAACAGTCCTTTTTAGGACTTACCAACTGTCCTTTTCAGGACTCTCCTGGAAAGAATACCAACAGTCCTTTTCAGGATTTCCACAGTCCTTTTTAGGACTCTCGTAGAAAGAATGCCAATAGTCCATTACAGAACTAACCCAACACTCCTTTCTAGGACTACCACATTCCTTTTTAGGACTATCCTAGAAAGAATTCAACCACCAATCCTTACTTCACTCACATGGTGCAACTGTAAACCACAAGTATTATCATGATTATTTTCATATTCAGATCCGGGACTTGGCGCCAA
>JAUELG010399723.1:0-13584 GCA_031471515.1 Dendraster excentricus | reverse complement strand
GCCTGTCACCACAGCCCAAAAATTTCACAAATTTTAAATTTTTGTTGATATATGATTTATTTTATGTTTTGTTTGTTTTCCTGTTGCAGCATACGAGCAAGTGATGGGCAACGCTGGGGAGTCTCCAGAGTCACCATCCCCAACTCCCCCACCACTGCAGCCTCCTCGACCACCAACTCATCCCCTGGTCTCAGTGCCAAACCCAAGACCAACTGTACCACAGGTCACCACAGCATCTGCTGGACTATCCCCTATGGAGATGTACATGCAGCAAGGTTTGTGAGCAAAATCATTTACCTTGTTAGGCAATATCACATAGTAAAGATTCAAAGCTTTCCTTTAGTATGGAGCAAGGTTGGTCAAAAATATTCTTTTGTAAAAATTATTTGATTTGATAGAGATATATAAGGTGCAGTTTTTTGTTTAAAACTATTATTTGAAGTTAAGTGTGAAGCACGTACTTGTATTTGTAAGGGGGAAAAAAAATGTTTGCAACTACTTGGTAATAGTATTGTAAATCTGCTAGTATATTGATTTGATGACCCATTTTCTTCGAGATTTAGACATCTCCATAGACTCTGTAGGTAGCACAGCAAGTGTCTATAGATAGACAAGGGGTAAATCAGAAATTGAATTATACGGTCTAATTCACTGAAGATGAATTGATTTTGGTTTGGCATGCATTCTTTATAGTCTCCAAACTTTTGAGAAGTTCCGGAATTAGTTATTTGTTATTAATCATTCAGTTTGGGTATTTTTTCACTCCTATTTACAGGATCAACATCAAATGGCCAGGGGAACCCCACTCCCGAACAAACGGGATACCAAATGCCAGAAAACAACAACACCAATAATACAGAGGAACCAACGCAGAATGCCAGTGCCCCAACTATCATGGCTCCTGCCCCAGCCAACGTGGCTCCTGCACCAGCCAACGTGGCATCTGCACCAAGCACAGATAATGGTGAGGCAATGTTAGATGCAGCGGGTCAGGGTGAAAATGCTTCAGAAAATGTGGAGGCTGGTGCAGAAGTAGGTAAGGCAGATGGAGATGGTGATGAAATTGAGCAAGAGTTGAGTGGAGAGGAGGCAAAGTGCGCCAGCTGCCTCACCACCTTCATGCCAAGGAAAGGGGAGATCCAGGAAGGGGTTCTGCCCTTGTGTGGCGACTGCACAAACCGCTACTCAACGTCCATCCCCCGCTGCAAGGAATGCGGCAAGAAGCTGCTGACGGATGAGAGCCTGATCAACCACCAGTGCGACGGCCAGGGGGAGAGCTTCATGTGTGAGGTGTGTGGGAAGGTGTTTAGCCTTGCCAAGCACCTAGCACGGCACAAGGTTGTCCACAACCCGTTCAAGTCCCACGAGTGTGAGAATTGCGGAAAGCGCTTTGGCAGGATGGAGCATCTCAAGCGCCACAGGCTCACGCACGATTCCAACAAGCCCTACATGTGCGATAAGTGCGGCAAGACCTTCAGTCGTGTTGACAACCTCAACACCCACAAGTGCAATACAACTGGAGAGCGCATCCCGAGACAGAGGAAGAGGCACCCCAACGTCACTTGCGAAGACACCGGGGAGGAGCACCCTTGCAGTATGTGCGAGAAGAAGTTTCCTAGCAGGGCCAAACTCAAGCGCCACTTGCGTCAGCACACCCAGCCCAAGACACACCCGTGTGACCAGTGTGAGAAATCCTTCACCTGCCTGAGCCATCTCAAGCGTCACCAGTCAGGCCATCTTGGTTTGAAGCCTTTCCCTTGTGTCATGTGTGGCAAGGCCTTTGGCACCTCAAGCCATCTCAACCGACACATGACCACTCACTCAAACCCGTCTCTGCTCAAGTGCAACAAGTGCACTCGATTCTTTGGGACCCAAGAGCAACTGAAGCAACACTATTTGACGCACTTGCAGCAGCAGGAGCAGCAGCAGCCTATTGGTGCTGACCGGCAGATCCCTCCAATGACCAACAAGATTGCATATGAAGATGGCAGCAGACCACAGGACTACTCCATGACTGGGAATGAACTCGATGAGCGGGAACATGATCCTAACATGTACAATTGTCACCTGTGCAGACGCTATTTCAACAACCCCATCAGCTTGAATCAACACGAGTGTTTCCCCAGGGATGAAGGTAATAACCATGATATTCACAGCGCCCATTTTGCTGCAATGCAGGAGCAGCGAAATACACCTCAGCCATTGAATCCGTATGGGAAGCTGCCTTTCTCTACGCTTCCTCAACCTCTGGAGGCAGTCGGCCTATCACCCAGAAGTTCACATCCCATGGCACAGTATCCACGTAAGGATATGCAGCATGCAACTCCTCCGCCCCCATTGGACAAGGGAAATTCATTGACTCAACCATTACATCATCCTTTCACAGATGTGCAACATACAACTTCTTTGCCTCAGCCTGAGAGAGGAGGTTACCCGACTGTCAGCAATGCATCGGATCAACCTGAGAGGGGAGTTTACCCAAGCGTTAGCAGTGCAACGGACCAGCCTGAGAGAGGTTACCAAAATGTCACCAGTGCATCTGACCAGCCCGAGAGTGGAGGTTACCCAAGTGTCAGCACTGCATCAGAGCAACAGCCATACAAGGAACTTCAAGAAACGGCTCCCTTGCCTCAGCTTGAGAAGCAGGCTACTCCAGATGCTGAAGGTGCCATAAATGAAACCCAAGCTCAGCCAATCCAGCAAACTACTGAAACTGCTGTTCCTGAATCTGCAGAACAGTCAACTACCGATGATACAGAGGATGTCAAACCACCAACTATGAGTAAAGACCCGCCTCTCACAGAGGAAGAAAAGCAGAAGAAACTCTTCACCTGCAAGGTCTGTGGCATCTTCTGTGAATCACTGAATGGACTTCAGCTCCACGTACAGGTCCACACTATAGAACGACCCTACAAGTGTGAAACTTGCGGCAAACGATTCAGGAGGCAGAGTCACATGGAACGGCACCGTCTAATCCACTCTGGTGTCAAACCCTTTGCATGTGATATTTGTGAGAAAAGTTTCACACGTCCCGACAACCTGAATTTCCATCGCAGCACACACTTCAAGAATGACGAATTTGAGCCCATACCATGTGGAACATGTGGCCGCAAGTATCCCAGCATTGAAACATTTGGAAAACACAAGTGCGAGCCTGGAGCTGCAGAGAAGATGCCTGTGAGTATGCAACCAAAGGTCAAGAGATACTTCATTGCTGATAATGAAGAGAAGCCTTGTGACATATGCCAGAAGGTCTTCCGTTCAGGGAACAGACTGACCCGTCACATGCTGATCCACTCCAGGACAAACTCGCACAAATGTGAGATCTGCAACAAGGTGTTCACCAGACGGGATCACCTCAAGAGGCATCAGCTCACCCACTCTGGAGTCAGACCGTATGGCTGCGCCCAGTGTACCAAGCGGTTTGTGCGCAATGACCACCTGATGCACCATATGCGATCTCATCATGGCGCAAATGTTGGTGCTCCAAGAAAGAGCCGTAAAGGAAAGGGCAAGGGCAGGGGAAGAGGAAGGCCTCCCTCCGTCAAACCAGATAATGCCTTTTTCTGCCATCTTTGTGGGATGCGGTTTGGAAACATGGCAGAACTAGATATGCACGAGTGTATCAACAACAGTGGGCCAAATCAACCCATGATGTCGGTCCCGAAACCTCTTCAAAGGATGTCTCGCAAACGCAAGACCAAGCTTCACGTAGGGAAGAGGAAGGTCAAGGTCGGTCCCACTGTGCGTGAAGAAGGTGAAGAAGGAGCAGAAGGAGAGCAAGGAGCCATCAAATCTGAAGTCCAGGAAGCCACTAATCCTGATGAGCCAGGATCATCTCGCAGAAAGAGCCTGCGGCCACGGAAAAAATCTGCCAGAAGATTCAGTGCGGTGCTTACCAGTGATGTGAGTGATGATGAAATGGCCAAAGGAACGATTGCATGGGATACTGATACTCCCTACCCTAACAAAAAAGTTGTTGGGGTAGAGCCAAGAGAGTCCCAGCTGCGTTCATGCAAAGAGAACAAGCTACACACCTGCGATATTTGTGGAAATTTATTCCACAACTTCCATATCTTTGAGCAGCACAAAATATTTTGTGCGATGAAGGCGAACCCTGTCTACTTTGACTCCCCCGAGCCAATGGAATACTCAGATCCTGAACCAGAAGAAGAAGAAGAAGATGAGAAGCCAAACATTAATACGTTACAGAAAACAGTTGTTGTTGCAAGTGATGTGACACGGCGTGTCTCCGGAGAGGATGTTACATGTGGCGTATGTGGAAAGTCCTTCAACAAGATGGATAAGCTGATGAGACACGTCAAGATTCACACCCAAGAGAAGAAGTATCAGTGCGACATGTGCGAGAAGGCCTTTGGGCGATCTGATCACCTTGCAAGACACAAGCGTTCTCACACCGAGAAGAAATTCAACTGCAGGCGATGCGGTGAGAAGTTTAAAGATGTGAAGGAATATCGCATCCATATGCAGACCCATCAGGAACCTAAAGAAGAAAAGAGCTTTTCCTGCTCATTGTGCGATCAGACCTTCACCAAGCAGGCAGCGCTCATCAAACACAAGATGACCCACAAAGTTGAGGAGGGGAAACACCAATGCAAGCAGTGTGGAGACATATTCGATGAGGAAAGTGGCCTTGAAACCCATGAATGCAAGGTTGAAAACCATGATTGCCTCGAGTGTGGAAAGAGTTTCATGTCTGTGTATGCACTGACTCGCCATCTCTTCAGTCACTCCGGTACACGGCCATACACGTGCGAGAAGTGTGGAAAGAAGTTCACCCGCAGTGGACATCTCAAACGTCACATGATCTCCCACTCAGATGAGAAGCCTTACGGATGTGAACTCTGCGAGAAGCGCTTCAACAGGATCGACCACATGCGCATCCACAGGAAGACTCATGACACCGCCAAGAAGGAGAGAGAGCCGAGGGAACCTTCAGAGAAGCCATACTCTTGTGACACCTGCAACAAGACCTTCCGGACAGAGGCTGTGCTGGAAAGGCACAAGACACGCCACACAGTTGACAAGCGCTACATGTGTGACATCTGCGGCAAGACATTCAAGCGCATGGATAACCTGAAGATGCACAACCGTGTCCACACAGGAGAGAAACCGTTCGTCTGCAAGGAATGTGGCAAGCACTTCTCCCATCATACAGCACTGAGAGGTCACATGCGCACCCACTCTGATGAACAACCCTATGTGTGCGAGATCTGCGGACGGGCTTTCAAGCATCCACACAACATGCGATCCCACCAGTATGTTCATGGCCTCCAGAAGCCCTTCAACTGTGAGCATTGCCAGAAGCCATTCCGTGATACATATCATCTGAGGCTGCACATTTCCAGATGCCACGACCCAGACCGTGTGACCAAGCCACGGGGAGGAGGAAGGAAATCTGCTGCAGCAAGTGCTGCTGCTGCTTCTTCTGCTTCTTCATCTTCAGTCACTAGTGCAGCTGCTGCTGCCGCGGCCGCAGCTGCAGCTGCTGCAGCAAACAACACCCCCAAAGCTGTTCCACGGAAGCCTTTGATAATCCCTTCAGTCTCCGAGCCTGAGACAGCAGCCCCGCGCCAGCAGCAGTTGGAAAGCCCTCCCCCAGTTCTGCAATCGCATTTGAAGAAGAACCCGATGGCTTGTGACAGATGTCATCTGGCCTTCCCTAATCTGGAGTTGCTGCACACTCACCAGTGCCCTGCGCTGTTCCACCTGGCTGCGCACTCCTCTCACAGTGCCCACGCCCCCCATTCCTGCAACCGCTGCAACCGTACATTCCAGGACTCCCATCAGCTGCGCATGCACCTGCTGACCCACAAGGAAGACCAGGGTGTGATCTGTGCTATCAGTGCCATCCAGGAGAACTTTGAGGAGCCCCAGGCAGCCATTCAGCAGCGCTACCAGATGGTGCACCCCGATCATCCAGGCCCGCTGGCCTACACCGTACCCCACCAGGCACCTTACATGATATCCCAGTCCAACCAGCTTGCCTACTCCATGGCCCACAGTCTGCAGAACCCTCGTGCTCATGGGACTCACGGGCATCATGGTGACGTGCCATCCTACCAGATGCTGTAAGTCTCCTAAATAACTTACGTCCAGCCGAATTGGCTACCAGATGATGTAAGTCTCCTCAATGTCTAATGCAGAGCTGAGTTGCTTAGTAGTTGGATTTCTCCCACTTCCTTGGACATTATGATCATTAGCAGGGAGTTTGACTGTTTTATCAGGATGATTGACGTTGTTTATCTGCATAAGGCTACAATATTGAAACTTTGTATTTAGCAAAAATGTTCTCTGCTCAGAACAAATCACCTGAGCAGGTAAACTTTGCCTATATGTGATAGCATCTATCAAATGAGCTTTATCAGAGTTTTATCAGAACATGCAGTATTGTCAGAGATTTAGCGTTAAATTGTATATTGCACAGGTATATTAATAGGTTATGGATGATTCTACATCTCACTTTTTAGATTTAGGAAAATTGTTCTGTGGTGCTTGTAATATTACAAATATTGGATAAATGTGTATTTAGATATGATTACGTTTATTAATGTCCTAAAAATCATATTTCTGTGTATGGAATGAGATGAAATTTTACTTGTTATCAATACCTGCTATATTCGACAGAAAAATCATGTATCCACAAATTATAGAACATACAATCATTTCTTATATTGTTATATGAGAGTTACACTTAATTTGTTAAATCTTATCTTAATTATGTATTATACTAATTACCAGAATCACTAGTAAAGTAAGAAACTTATTTGTAATGATTCTTGTCGTCTAGCTCTTGTATAAAAAAGAGGCATTTTTGTCAGAATACTGTAGTTGAATAGATTTCTTAAACAACTTTCAAACTGACTATACAGTGTATCTAACCAATATACATGTTCTCATTGTAATGCATGTATTGGTTGAAAAGTAATGCTATGTGAATGTATCTTCTGATGTTTATTAGACACACATTAAGTGTCAATTGTTCACTTATATTGTTTTCTTACTTATATCCTGTAGTACATGTAGTGTTCTATGTGATGTTTCAAATGAAAATTGTGGCATGTGATTTTGTAATTCCTTATTTAACTTTCTATTACTTCATCCATTTGATACATATTTATTTAAGGTAACGATATACTACATGTATGTGTGTTAATTGTGTGAGATCTTTGAATGAAATAAAGACGGGGGTACTATTTGTTTTTCCTTTTTGGTTAGTAATATTATCTGTATTTAACATTTTGTACTTTAAAAACAATCTTGATTTCCTGTCGATTGGTGGTTGCACTTGCCTTAAATATTTTTCTCAGCAGAATTTTTGAAAAAAACGTTAGTTCTAGATGTGGTATGACATTAGATCAATTTAGATCATTCCATTTATCATTAAATGCAATGCACACATATAGCTTGACAGGTGTGCATACTTGCCTTTAACGTAAGCATTGCTATGTACAATATAAATGTAGGCTTTAGGAAAAGTCCATTTTGCATGTTTCTTCCTTGAAATTTTACTGTAACTGCTTCTTAAGTTGATTTTTTGCACTACATATGTCATTTATGTAATTCATATTTAATCTTATTGTATAACGTATTGGCGAGTCAGAATTGTAACTCGTTGTTCTGAAAGTGTTTCAAAGAGATAGTGTACCTACACATTTACACATTGGATCGAAATGTTAGGTATTTAGCTAGCCAGAGAAAGATGTTATTGTAGGAGTTGAAAATGAAAATCACATAGAGCCATGTCCTCATCTGCAAAATATCAATAAACATGTAGAGACGATTGAATAATGGCATAGTAACTTTATGTATAGCTACACTTGGGAGTACATGTCTTGTATACTGATATATATCATTTTTGTATTGTAATGTGGTATGTTCAAACATAGAGTGGTATGCATATTTCGAAGACAAATTAAGTCTTTTTTTTTTCTTAAAAGATATCCTGGCTTTTCTTGCTGCAGCAGCATATTATCAGGAAGTATGAGTAATCGTTATGTTTGATGAACAAGAAATCATAGTGTTTGTATCTATGATAAATGACCTTAAAGTAATGAAGGACTTTGTTTATTGCCTTCAGTTTTTAGACGCTCGCAAAAAAAGTGAGACTGCTTTTAGAAAAACTTAGATATAATATTTAATATATTGTCACCAGTGAGTTCTGTGACAGGAATTTTGACTAAAGATAAAATATGAAGTGAAAGAAGGGTATAACATGTATGAGGTCGGGTATATTAGGACTGAATAATGCATAAACGTTTTATGTTTGGTCATAGTCCTGTGGTATCTGTCAAGTACATGTAGACATGTCACACGTTTTAACTTTGTCCTTTGTATATGTAAGCTTTCATCATGCATACCAAAGCAAGGAAGTATATAGAATTGTAGATTTGAAACTTTATGTGATATATATGTGAGAGTTATATGTTAATGTACCCATGTTGCGCACCATTTGTAACGATTGCATTTAACTGAATAATTGTCAAATGCAATTTTTGTTATGTCATCACAAACTGTATATGTCACAGTCAGAGGTGCTTTTCCATTATTGGTTCTATTATTATCAGCATAAATTTGACAAGGGACTAGTCAGGCACCTTTTTTTTTTAAGCTTATGAAATTTGAATGTGGTACATTGTTCTTTGTGAAAGATAGTCAACATGTATGTACACTAAATGCATCCGCTCCAAGTAGTATCTTCCTTAGCTAATGTTTTAACTTTTAGACATGGACATCTGTTTGAATCAGTTTCCTTTTCAAAAAATGAAAATTTCAAAATGAAGAATTAAGATTATAGTTTCAAAACTAAATAACTTCAGTTCTGAAAAGAAAAATAGCACATCATTAGCATTAGAAAGAAGCAGTTGCTTAATTCTGTTTTTCTTGTAATGTCACAAGAAACATTTTATCTGAGGAATCTTTTTTAAATATAATCCAATCATGCATTGCTTTTGAAATTATTAAGATATTTGCTAATATAGTCACTTATTGCATACGCTGGAGTTTTTAAAGATTATTTCATTTATAGAGTAAACTTGATATTCATCATGATATACACATTGTAAATTCCAAAAATATACCGAAACTACATACATATATCCCATTCTAGAATGTGTTGTCTGAAAATAAAAACATTGCTTTGTGATTGACGAATGAGAAATTTCATGTACTAGAATGCTAGTATCTTGCTTTTTAAATGCAAAACAAAAAATTTTGTTTATGAAATACAGCTGTGTCATGACTGTAATCAAATATATGAAATATGTAGACATATTTTGTTTATGTAACTATTATTAGATAATCATATAAAAAAGAAAATTGCTTTTTCTTTCGTCACACTCGAGCCATTGCTCAACCAAAAGTCTGATTTTTATACACTTGTCATTACTAACTACTATTTAGATCGGAAGTACTAACAAATCATGTATACGTAGTTTCATCTACATAATTTTGTAAATATGAATTAAAAGTGTTTACCCAATTATGTCACGTGTGTAATCGATATTACTGTTATATCTTGTTATTGTGCAAAGATATGTTTGTGCAAAATTTTATATAAAAATGCGTATGGGACACACATTTTATATCATACATACATGTATATGTATAGCACAGTAGCATATTTTAGAGGTCCGTTCTGGCCTATATAGTTATATTTAGAAACTTTCATCATAACTACTCCGTAAAAAAAAACATTTTCAGTATGTTATATTCTTTAAGTTTGCATTTCCCCGATTAAATAGTTTGTTAGATCAATATTGTAATCTTGATTTGTTATGTTATATTAATTTCATTTTGTATTTTACATTTGGAATCAGTGTGCTTCTATTATTTTAATATTTCCTTGATGAATTCATGATTTTATACAAACTTTTGGGGTTTTTTTTAGTATCTTGCTGTGAACCCGACACTTCTACTGGAATTGGGAAAAATAGTTGTAAAATTGTATAATATTTTGTTAAATAGCACAACTCGACTATCATTCTTATTTTGATTTAGCTCAATTTTAATTATGTATGAAAGAAATTATATTCATTTTTCATCTCTTGTAAAAGCATTTTTTTTTTTCTCTTTTCTTTGTATAGCACTTAAGTAATTTGCATGGTGCCTAATCAATGTACAAAATGAAATGGGATTTGTTTTTTCTAGATCCTGTGTAAGATTTGTGAGTTAATTTGAGAGTCTACAGTATTTGTGGTAGTATTAGTGTGTATTTTATGGGTTGAATGCCAGAGCAGTTTCATTTCTAGTGGTCCTTCCAGTCGGTTCTTGAGGGCAGATTTACAAGATATAGGAGATTGCATGGGTTCTTATTTCATTGCTATTTTTTCCTATAGGAAATACAAACAAGTGTTCACTATGTAACAGCCAAAAACGTGTTATAATTTGTTTCTATGTTTTAAAAAAGTTTCTTTTTACTTCATTTTAGTAGGATCATGAAATTATATGTGAAACATTTGATTTATATGAAAATTGAATTCTGTACATCCCCCATGAAATTGACTACTATTAACTACTATTTCCAGTAGTTAATACCATATTTAATTTGTCTATTTGATAAGGTCAACCTTGCATTTAAGACAAATTGAACTTCAGAAAACAAATGCTTTGACTTTGTGTAAATTCCAATTATGTGGGTTGACAACACAGTTAAAAACAAAGGAAACCCCTTTGACTTGGCCAATTTTTTAGTTGAAAGTTGGGCAAAGTTAATTTTTCAAGCCGGTGTAATATTACTTGTCAGACCTATGTTGCTGGCCATTAGTGGACTTGTAAAACATAACCCAGAGTGAAATGGGTATAGGAGTTATGTTATAAATTCAAGAAGTATATTTCCTTGCATGCGCAATGTTATTGACATTCTTTTTCTTAGAATGCGTCTTATATCCCAAGTACCTTTTATTGTAACAATCCTAATACCTGAACCAAATTACCAGAGAATTTCCCACATATGTTTTCCCCTTGTTATTTTTCAACTCCATCTTGTTTATCAATGTGATCTGTTATGGCTTCATATTTTATACACTTATTAGACTCTATTAAAATTCCTTGCCATGCTGACCTTTGCATTCCTCGAGTTGTCCTTCTGTGTTTATGTATGTGTGTGTGTGTGTGTGTGTGAGCCGTGTTCTGGGCCCTGCTGCAGAAAGACTTGCAATGGATTGTAACAATGCGACAATGTAACATGATTGATTGATTAAAATGTGCATATTTTCTGACTTCGAACTTTACAACCGATTGAAACTCTTCCTGCACCAGGGCTCTGGACTCTTGTTTCATAAAACATTTCCAAGGTGATAGATGTCCAAACGTAACCACAATAGCCAATAGGAATAGCAGCAGTTTCCAAAGTCGGTCACAATGCCAGACCAAATCCAAATTGACACGAGATGGAATAAATTGGGGTGCTAACAGTTCGGTATCATAGTGGTATCGGAATTGTCTGTCTCTTTTGTTGCAACTGCTAATCTCCGTTTGGAAATACTTGGGTATTTACAATGTTTGAAAATGTTTGGATATTGCTTGGGTTTATTTTACGTGTATAACCATATTTGCTGGTGTATTAAATGCACCTTTTTCCACGCAAAACTTACAAAAAGGGGGAGTGGTTAATACATGGAGATAGAGAAACGTATTTCCCCGTTATGATTCTCAGCAGTTTTATTCCTCAGTGACAACCCAGATTTAGGGGTGCAGTTAATCCACAAGCAAATACGCTATTCACTAATGGAACGATATGCGATGATTTAACCATCAGTTCCGTGACCACACATTAACTCATCAGTCAACTCCATGTTCTTGACCAAGACAGCGGAAGGACTAAATGTGGATGGGGCCTAATTGTGAAATTATCATCGGGGACCAGACCACTACTCTATTAGGTGTATAGTCAGAGAATGGAATGAAAGCAAAACATTTTTGCAGTCACTCTTGGATCTTCTAATACATGTAGCTGTAACCTGTACAGTGGAACCTTGTTCTCACCTCGATATACAAATCGGGGGGAAGGGGGGGATGCACAAAGATCCTAAGTTGAACTTCATTATAAATTAGGCTTTTAAAACTATGCAAAGCCATTAGAAAATTTACAAAGAAATTGTATTTAAAGTTCTTTCTTTTGGATGGCAAAAAATGTTTGTTCAAATAATTATGAAGTAGATTTATGCAATGATGTACAATTTATGAAAAGAAATACTTGCATTTCTTGCTTTTGAATATATTTGTTTCAAAAGCTACAAACGGCTAATCATTATTGTGAAAGGGACAGATTCCCCATCATATATTGACCTTTGATTATGATTTCTACACATTAAAACATAATTTCATGCAAATTATACGACCAAAACTGGACCTTTAGGCAAGGGATGAGCATCATTCAAAGTCAATCGCTCTACGGGTCAAACCCAAACTATTCACTTTGCTGGCTCACATTTTGCATTGTTTTGCAGAGGCGGGGCTCCATAGTTCGGGTTTGACGGAGCATTTCAGCGGGAACAATACAAAATCGAGGTTTCAAAAAATATAATGGCAGCCTCCATGCTGTACGTGATGAATAGGATTTCCCGTAGAGTGAGTGACTTTGAATGATGCTCATCCCTTGCATAAAGGGCCAAATTTTGTCGTTTTTGCATGAAATTCTGTTTTAATGTATAAATAACATAATAAAAGGTGTAAATGTATGATGGGGAAATTTTCCCTTTAAGTTCAACTTGGGATCTTTGTGAAGCACTCCCTGGGCTCTGTTGCAGGAAGAGTACGCATTTCTACCAATCAGATTTCCACATCTAGAACATGTGATCTGACTTTGATCAATTGTAACTCTATTGTATCTCAATCTTCTTGCATCGGGGCCCAGGATAACTTATATCAAGGTACAGAATCAGATGAGTACACTAGGAGCTCGGACCAGCAAAATAACCCTTTCCATAAATCTGGGACTTGGTATATCAGCCACTGACAGTTAAAAGTAAAACCTTATCATTTGAATTATGTACATGTATGTACATAATTGAATTTATATCAGATTTCTTGTATCAAGGCTTAGAAATGATAAAAACATGAAACCTGAACTTGTGAAATTGCCTCGCTATACCAGGTAACTTGTTATAACAAAGCTCATTATAAAGAGATTCCACTGTATATATATAACAAGGTTCCACTGTATTGTGACCACATACATTACAATCCACACAAGTTGACACCAATTATAAAGATAGACGGCTTAATTGTTTGATAAACTAGTGTTTATTTTGTGACTTCCGTGTTAATGAAATACTGCACATGTACTCAAGAGAAATCAACATGAAGATCTCATTATGAAAAAGCCCCCTGAGCAAGTGTAATAAACTTCAATTAAATACATGTACAGATAAGATAATCAAATCTGATGTTCTCAAACAAACAAAAAAGGTGTTAATTCTTCACAATTCAGCTGAATTTATTGAAATTATGTAACACACAAAACATAAAAATGTAACACACAAATCAGAACTTGAAGCTACATATCTGGGTTGAACGTCCATGTCTGCATTGTATAGTTTTAACATTTTGTAACATTGCAAG
>JAUELG010399612.1:2271-13602 GCA_031471515.1 Dendraster excentricus | reverse complement strand
ATTATATGTAGCAAGTTATACATCATTTTAAAGCTGAAATGTTGGAGAATTCAAAACACTAAAAATCTCAATTTTGAAATTCCCGACATAATACTCATAGTGACAGAGATGGACACAAATTATCCTATATGTTACTTACCGTACTGCGTCCACCTTTCACGCTAATGATCTCATAGAAACTATCATGCAGAGAGCAATCTCCGAACGTTAGCTTCTTGAGAGAGGTCGATGTGCAGATAATCTGTGCTAGCCCCTTGGAAAGTGATACGTTACAGTACCTTTTGCAGACACTCAAACTAGTCTGTAATCAAGCAAAATGTCATGATACATAATGTGCATAAACCAATCAAATGTTTTCCTCATTTGTGTCAGGATCCGTCTGAAACTTTATTGAAATGTAAAACAAATCATAGTGCATTTCTGTAGAACAAAGAATACTGATTTTGCCCTGTCTCTCTTCAACAATTCAAGCATGTGTATGGTCAAAATACTATGTTGGCTTGTCGACACAATTCATGTTTCCGATTTATCGTAATGCAATATGTATATGTATTTGAAAGAACGTTCTAGCGTTAATCAAAAACAAATATGGAAATCTTAATTTAGAAATTAAAGTGTTCCTGAATATGTAATAAAAACAGAAAATAAAAACAATTTGCATGTTTGATATTGCTGATATGTAGGCAAACTATTGACACAATCCTCCTATAAAGAAAATACCCTTCTTGCAATAAGTACATGCAACATGAATACAACACATCGAATCAATGACTTACAATAAAACAACATAGTTCAATAGGAATTTACATACAAAAGCATGTAAATTGCAAACAAGAAGAAACTAATATATACGCTACATACATACATCGTCTTTAAAAATCAATTGTTTTTTCATAATTGATATCTTGATTCTCATAATGATCTACTTGCGTCAAATGGATCCACTGGTTAATTTTGTTCACGTGATCCGTTGAATGTGTAGTCTTCTTATAATGGTTATTAAGCCTTTTCTTGCATAGTTGCCATTGTATTTCGGATAATTATAGGCTTGATTGTTGTGAATTGGTGTTTTGAAATATCAACACCAGTTTCAGTCATTCAAAGAAAATAATAATTCACTGTATTATCCCTCAATTTATATTGTCTATAAGAGTACCTCGATTAGATCAGAATATAATAATGTTATAGAGCCTTACCACATCAGGTGCTAGAAACATGTAGCCTAGTAGTGTATGTGCGCTCCTCGTCCTGTCTATTTTTAACGATGTCATGTTACGTAGGACATTGGTCTTCACCAGATCAGCTGCATCGTTGTCATGGCATTCGAAAGCGACATCTACGATGAAATCTTGTTCACGTGTATTGCTACCAGCGTGTTTACTCAGCCTAGTGATGATATCGATGCCAACCTCCTTGCTCAGTGCTGTACCGAAATACATCAGGTACATGAACTCTTTCTTGCGAGGAAGTACAACCTCGTTGATCACTCTATTGTATTCAGTACGGTTTGAATGGTACAGGACATTCAGGTACATTCCCGCCACAAACTCCTGAAAGAGCTTATGGGGGAAGTACATAGTAAGTTGTAACCGAGATTTTGAAGTACCATGCAAATATACATTGGAGATAAGCTTTCTTTCTTTCGAAAGAACTCCAATTTTACACGCCGTTTTCATGGCATTGGGACAGTCTTTGAAATCATTTTCTTTGAAAACCATCTTCCTTTGCAAAAGGCCATTGAATGCGATCTCGGAAATTGATTTCAAGTGTTCATCTATTTCTTTGAGATGCACCTCTATTGATGGATCATCTAGATCGAAGCCTTTAAGGACAAAATGCTCTTTCAAGAATAGAAACAGTTCCTTAAATATCTGTGTAAATGTCTGTAGCTTTTGTATTTCTGTCCAGTTCTCTCCCCCCTGCTCTCTCCACATCAAACAAAGCATAGCTATGTAAATAGGATATGGGGCCATGTGTTCGGATATTATGTCGTTATCATTTATACATTGGATTAGCATGTGTGCTTTCGTTTGATCATTTCTGAAATATTTTGTTATGTAACTGGAAATATCGTTACTCTTGAAACCTTCAACACGGATGAAGGAATACAATGCATTGAGTTTTGCATTCCATCTTATCTCGTCTGCTTTCCACGGCTTTGTCGTCACCAACACGAGGCAGTTTGGGAGTTGATCTGATGTAAGAGTTTTTACAATGTCTATGTGATTTTCATGTGACGTTTTGATATTTGACCTGTCAAGAGATCTGGCGAACTCATCAAGACCGTCGAGAATGACGAGAAACTGGTCTGGATTAAGCAAAATGTAATTGTCAAGCTGGCTGGCAGAAATCGGATCATGAGCTCTAAGATAGCATTTAACTATTTCTCCAACTGTATACTGTTCAGATTGTCTAAGTGGGATGATAAGAACCATTTTGAATTGTGTGAAGTGAGTTTTTTGCACCCAGTCCCATGCAATCTTCTCACACAAGGTGGTCTTGCCAGCCCCACTCTCTCCCTGCACCATAAGCCGCTTGGCTGGTTCGCCATTGTTGTCGATGTTGAGAAGGTCACCGTAGTCTAGGTCCTTCCAATGTAGGCCATCTTCGGTGAGCATCTTGAGGTTGGTGTAGATCTCCTCCAATGGACGGAGTGAAGTAGGATCCAGAGGGTCATCCCGTATCTTACAGATATGACTCCGATAGAAGGACCGGAGGTCAGAAGCACAGTTTTCAATCTGTTCGTCGGTTAAAGTCAAAAGTGTTGGAAATGGATCGTCTGCAAAGAAAACAAACACGAAGTAATATGTATCAGATCTGTTTCTCAGATTTATGTCACCAACTGCCCTAGCTATCTATATACAATGCCATAACGGTTATCCTGTGTGAAAATATACGAACCTTCAATAAGGAAACGCTTATATTCCAAACAAAATAACTTAATCAAAACGCAACAATTTTAGGCAGCTTGTAATAATAGTTTTGATAATTATTATAATGAAAACAAAAATATGTAGCACTTTTCAATTGGTTGTTTGTAATTGTATGCGGAAAAAACTAGGTTTATGTAGAAACTACATAATTGCTTAATCATCACCAATATATACATAGATTGTCAATGCTATGTAAAAAAAGAAGTGTTGTACGGACATGTAGGTTGTATCATAGTACACTGTTGGACGTCCATACAGTTGTAATATTTTTTCTTAATAGGTATTACTTCATTCATTGTTCCTAATTTCGCTAAAAATATGAACCATTTCATACAAAAAGCAATGATTGTATAATGTTGTCAAACTTCAGAAGTAATAGTCAGGGCTGTTGGGGACATAGGGGGTGGTTGGTGCAGATTCTTCTAAACGCACCACATTTGGCCCAGAGGTAGTCCATACCATACTATTACGATTTCTGCTGGGCGCCAAAAAGGGCGACCTCTGGGGCCGCCATATTGGGCAAATCAAAAATGGCCGCCTTGAGATCAAAATAGAGTGTAGCTTCAAACATATAGAGCTAGCATGATGACATGTTATATGAATATGGGGTTTTCAGGGTCATGGAACCCGATTATGATATTGTTTATCGATTTGAGATCTCCTAGGCCCTCAGTGGCCGCCATTCTTGGCAAATTTGAAATGGCCGCCATGTGAAATCAAAATCAACATAGCTTTCAAACAAATAGAGCTAGCATGGTAATAGTTTATATTACTGTGGGGTTTTCAGGGTCATGGAATCTGATTATGATGTTTTTTCATCGATTTGAGGTCCCCTTGGCTCTCTGGACCACCATATTGGGCAAATCCAAAATGGTCGCCATACGAGGTCAAAATCATGTGCAGAGCTTCAAAAACACTGAGCTAACACAATACATGTTTGTATACATACAGTTTTTTTGTCATGGAACCTGATTATGATGTTTATTTTATCAATTTGAGGTCACATTGGGCCTGTCATGTAGTTATATTGGTCAAATCTAAAATGGCTGCCACTAAAGTAAACAAGTTTAGATTAGAATGAAAAGGTAGAATGAAAAAGGCTAGCGTAATACATATTTACAAATGCATACAAATATGAGGATTTCAGGGGGTTCAGGAGATTCGATATACGGTGGTATTTCATTAATTTGACGACGTCTGATTAGGGCTGTTGTTATGCTTGCCTACATGAAAAATGGCCGCAATACACGTAACAGGTCAAAGGCAGTGCTAAACTGATAATTAAACTTAAACATCCAGTCTCACACACTCCCAAGCCACCAGACACATATGCATTTATCATCCAGCCTCCAGTCAAACTAGGTCAATTGGAAATATTTGCCGAAAATGTGATGAGACCCCTCCTTGATATGGGATGAATGAAGGAAAATGATAAGCATGGGCGATTCATGTTTTCTGGGTACATAAGAAAGATAAGCTGGCGTAAACCTTTTTGCACATGTTTTAAGCTGCAACTTTATGAATAAAGTATTGGATGGATCTGAAAAGACAGGGTAATTAGTTTCTCAATACAGTTCAAATATGGCAGATCAGTGCACCATCAATCTACCTCAGTGATAATCTCCCTAAACTGTGGGTGAAGACGAGTCAGTGACTAAGATGAGGAAGCTGTATATTAAAGACAATGTTTATATGCCTGTGATGATAGGAAAGCTTTTTCGTGACTCAATATGGGCCATCATCCTTTCCCAGGTAGAGGTACTGATGTAAGGTCAAGCTCATTTTGCACTCAATAGGCATCCCATGACGCGCAAGAGCATCACGCCAGAATGTAACGGGTCGATCTGATTCATTTGATATGAGGAATCAACGTTCTTGAGATCTATCACAGTTAACAATTTGTTCATATACTGATATAGAGTTTGTGAGGACTCGCTTTGTGCAATATCTGGGAAGGGGACAATCCGCTGTATGTCCACTTTTGTGTCCATGGTCCAACTTTGCGCCGTTTTGCGGGAGGTTTCATACCTCTTGATGACCGTATAACTTAGGTGTATTGGCTGCCAGTGCCAGAAACTGCCAAATGTTTCAACCAGGTTGTGGTGTTGAATATGGGAGCTGTGATTCTATGTCCTGCGACAATAAATATATTATTCACTGGGTATGCACAGCTCCAAAGAATTATTATTGCTTATCGGTGTACAGCTTGTGAAGATTGACACTGGCGGAAAGCTTCTTCTAATTTATCACTTTGATATCGTGCTACTATACAGGAATCTTGACTTTTAATACTTTCAACCATGCAAGTATAACAAAGCGGACAGTTAGCGTCTCCTTTAGTATACTAATGCCTTAAAGCTATAGCCTATATATTGTAAACTATGGATGGCGATGTCTTTGTTTGGTAGTCATTTTTCGAGACCCTCTGTCTATCTAGCTCTTGGTGGACCTGGGTAGCGGAAAACATTGTTGTGACATTGGGCCGTATACATACAAAACACGCAATTGCTTGTGCTAGCCTTTTGCTTGAATCGGTATGTTATAAAAACAAGCAATTGCTGGCAAGCATAAGTATTTGCTTACAAGCACAAGCAATTGCTTACTGCTCGTAAGCAATAGCGTAACAAATAAACAATTGCTTAAAACAGTATGCATAAAACGAACCTTTTACTTGTCTTGATAATCAATTGCTTGGATTTTCAGCACCTCTACACCAGCTTGAGCTTTTGCTTACTCAGGGCATTCGCATTAAAGGATCACATTTTCATACCGTTTCATAATGATTAGAAGCTTCATATTCCAGAGGTTATGTTGTGATTTCCTATTGTTTAGACTTTTTACGGCAATTTTTGTCCATCGACGATCACAGAAACTCCCCTGATGCTCTGTGCTGTTTCTCCCTGTTTGGATAACAAGTCCACATCTGTTCAGCAACGAATTTCCCACTTTAGTTAGTGGGGCTCGCAAAAAGATTGTATGGGTACCTTACAAAACCTGTGAATAGGAGTGCATTTGAAGTAATCAGTGATACAACCCTGTTATATTACTAACAAACACATTATAACAAAAGTGACGGGGGTGTTACTCAACGCGTCAGATAGCAGCCCTATTGGATTTCGTCAGTGTGACAGTCCTAAGTGGACCCTATAATCGGATTTCCGGACCCTAGAAACCCCACATTTATATTCTAGCCCGGTAGCTGTTGACACTAACTTTGACCGTTAACCTAACTGGCGGCCATCTTGGATTTGTCAAATATGATAAGAAGACCTCAAATCCACGAGAAACCATCATAATCAGATTCCCTGACCATACAAACCCCATTTTCATATAAAGTTGAAAATACACTTGAATTTGTACTAAGTTGGCGGCCATTTTAGATTGCATTTTGGATTTGACCGATATGAAAGCACCAGGAAATGTCCCATTGGTGAAACAACATTATAATCAGGTTGTTTGTCCCTGAAAAACTCATTTGTGTATAAACCTTTATCATGCTAACTCTCTTTGTTACGAAGCTACTTGTGATTTTGATCTCATATGGGCGGCCATTTTTATCAATTGATACAATTGTATCATTTTATCTCTATTTGTTTGAAGCTACACACTATTTGGATTTGATATAGCGGCCATTTTGGATTTTCCCACTATGGCGGTCCCAGAGGGCGCCCTTCTTGGTGCCCGGCAGAAATCGTAATATTATGGTATGGACAACCTCTGGGCCAAATTGGGTGCTTTTAGAAGCATCTGCACCAAAATATCCCTTACAGCCCTGACTATAAGAAAAATAGCTGCATGAAATTGCATTCTTTAATCTAGCATTTTGTTTTGAAAGGCAGTCTCTCTCCATATCGTATGCCCTACATGTCATCGTTATGCGTCATTTCTCAGAGTAAGCTGTAAAATGTTTGTAGTGACTCGTTGTATTGCCATCGCAGTCTGCATGATCGAGTGATCGTCAAGAGAATACGACGATGTTTACAAACATGGATTATGTAATCTGCGGCGAACAGCCAATCTATTTTCGTCGCTGAGTGTATCCGGTTTACGACCTGTTGTTTATGTCCTAAATCGACCGCGGAATTAAGGACAGGCATTCCTTTAAAGCAAATTAGCTTCCATGGATAAGCTTTCGCGGCAAGAATTGTCGTATTCCAATCGTCACGTGTTTGCAGCTGGCCAATAAGAATTTGTTTACTTTTGTATCGACCAATTGAGGTTGACTTTATTATGCGGAGAAAGATGTCTCCACCAATGGCCATCGAGACGTCGCTGCCACGGAATGTATTCTTTTGGATCGTTAAATAACTCTTACAGATGCTTTTTTAGATTTTTTTTTTAGAGTTTAGTCGCTGACGCTGGACTTTAATTTTTCTTTCTCACTTGGAACATTACCGTGGATTATTTACGTCAGGACATCGCGAGTAGCCGCACGATTTATTTAGTTCTATATTTTTCGAGATTTTGCAATATCTGAACTTCCGTGTTGTACGGACACTAGTTCGCGGGACGATAGATCGCGTTCAAGCCTGCCTGAACTCTGGCGGTGTGTTCAGTCGGATGCCCGCTATTACGCGCCGGAACTCGCCGCGTTGTTCGACCCTGCTTGAAGCCTCAGTCGCCTCTACGCCTCCCCGGGACTCAACTCGTGTCTTTAGCCTCGGCTCCGCACGAAGCTCCGGCAATTTATGAACGTTCAACCATAGCATTTGGTGAGTAGGATCAGTTGCCATCAACCCTATTTTAATAAATCCTACATGTTCAACCAAAATTAGCACAGAGGCTCTCTAGGCCAATCTCCTTCTAACGCACTATTAGCTACACACTATACGCTCTGGTTGCTCCACCAGGAAGGGGTGTCAACAAGCAATGACCACTATTTAGTTAGAATGGCGTCCGGTTGCTACGGCACAGGATAGGCAATTGATATGGCGACGGATTAAGTAAATATTCATTCATATTTAATTAGCTAAATTGATATTTCAATTTACAATAATAGGTTTCACAGATAAAACTTTTTGACTATTGTATGATTGTGCCAAGGTGGTGATAATAAGTGATTACATGTCTTTATCAATTATGCAATAATATACATTATTGACTGCTAGGAGGGGCATATAGAAAAAATAAAGGCCCGAGGTGATCTCAAAACCATGATATGACCCGATGTGCTTGCGGCGAGGGTCATATTATCATGGTTTTGAGATCACCAATGGCCTATATTTTCGATATGCCCCGAATTATAAAGCAGTCAATAATTGTTTTATATACCGAACAAACTTTATAAAATTATTGTTTCTCACACATATAAATGATTTAAATGTAATCAAAGTATAATATAAAGGAAATCAACCATTGGTCATGGCACCATCAATTACAATGCTCTGTTTGTGAGACTGACCCCCTTTGCGTAATAGTCGTAGCGCGAGCGCGCATTGCGCTACATTTCCATTCATGGTTACGCGCATTAACAACTATTGCCCGCCCAAATGCCAAAACGCGCGCATCAAAGTGAATAATAATTCGAGTTATACACACACGTGTAATTGTATGGGGGAAATTGTACGTACAATAATTCCATATACACACGGTGCATGTACAGTGCACCACTGCAAGTAATTGTTGAATAAAAAATTACGGTCACGACCACGGAAGACAACGATGCAAATTATGCCCCATTTTCGGAATGTTTCAATTCGAATACCGCCATGCTATACATGGAATGCATCTCTATAATTTTGGTAAAACCTGTTTATATTCACGGGTAAAAATATTTTGTTTTTCTTTTTTAATTAATCTGTGGGAATGCCGATCGAGCATCTATCGCAAGCGAAAACAAGACATCCGCTCGCATGGACACTTTCATAACACGCATCTGTACAGGGATTTTTAAAAAAAAATCTATATGATTCTCCGGGGTCCTGCTTTGGTTGTTTTGTTTTTAATTATTTTCTTTGTTTGCTGAGCGGGCAAAATATATTAATATGACCGGGCAAAAATCATTTTGATTTGCTTTGTTTGTTTTTGTAATGCAGGATTCTCGATGTGAGGTATATTATGTTTCCTATTATATGAACCTTGCTGGCAATATTGACATGTCTGTAAAAATGAATCCTAATGATCCTAATTCCAACTCATTTACCTTCTGGTACATATTTATCCGCTACCCTACGTAGGCCTGCCTCCACCAGTGCTGCCCTGAAAACAGACCTCTCCTCAGCCTTCCCCACATTGACATTCCAGTCCCGTAGCATCTGCAGTGTTCCATCACTAGTCATTTTGTGGAACCGCATATTTATTTGCAAGTAGTTCTGTATCGCCCCCTCCTGGAATCCTAATGCTCTTCCTAGGGCTGCAAGTCTGTCTGTATCAACGATTTCTTGAGCCGCATCCCGGAGGACAGCATCAAAACTGAATCAGATAGCAAAACATACCGACATATTTACTGGGCCTACCATAAGCCATGTCAGACTTTACAGCTCGAAGGCAGCATGGAAGGAAATCATTGTTGGGTCGTAAGACAAACAATTGCAGATATCTGTATAAGTCAGGATTACGCTGGATAACGATTAACGATTTTTTTCGATTTTCTTCTTCATTTTCAACAAATACTATAATACAGTATTAATTAATAAAACAGACAAATTGCAGGGGAAAAAAAACATTAATCGAGGTAGCGACCCTATGAGTGCTTGGTATAGCATACTCATGGATATGTAAATAAAACAAAAACAAACTTTTATATATCAAATCATAAAAGTACGTACTCATTTTTAGACTTTGCCTTGGGCCCAGGGTTGGTTTCAATGTCTCCTGCCCTCACGAGGTGAATTTTGGAGACAAACCGCTTCCACAGCCCCTTAAACCCGCTCTGTGCATGGACAGTGTTCGTCTTCCGTACTCTTTTCTGTTATGAAAATAAAATATTGATACAAAACGTAATAAACATTACTTAAAGGGGAAGTTCAGTTTTGGTAAGGCTGAACTTAAGTGCGTAAACGTGGTCAGACACATTTATAAACTAATTCTACTAACTCCACCATGCTAGAAAGGTATACTAAATTAAAAATGTCTAAGTAAAAACACGATATCATTCACAAGGAGCAATTCAAACACAACCGAGCGCTTTCTAAATAGGTATTGGTTTAAACCATTTTCTCTACAAAATTATGCATGTGATGTTTCATTATCATACTAATTGAACAGATAAATAATTGCATGTTCTCTCAAACTCGACACTCACTTTCCCATTGCCTCACAAACAATGGTTTTGTGCAGCGCCCTCTCTACCAAAACTAATCTACCCCTTTAATTCTTAAGTGTGTGATGGCCGGTTCATTCATACATGTTACAGTTACTTACAAAGTATTGTTTAGACAATCATACATATAACACTGTTGGGTTTTTGTATCTACTGTGTATATTGTTAACGTAATTCATTATTTACATAAAAGCCCGTTCTATATGAATAGTTGACCATTTCCATTGTGCATGGAGACGGCTCTCTCTTGCAACATAGTTCACGTAACCTACTACAAACTGGAATTATACTGATACCTGTTTGGATTGTGTTGTCAGTAACGCCGCATCACTACCTCTACAAGGAGTGGGGATCGCAGGAGAATGATTATCTGAAATGACTGATTGTTCAGCGTTACTGTTACACGGTGAGATCACGCTGTGGTCAGCATTGATTCGTTGCGACGTGACGGAGGTTGTCCCCGCTTCTGCACCACTTTTGGTGTGTGAATTCTACAAAAGAAATATAAACTCAGTAGCATTAACAGTGTTTACAGAAGGTATGAGCTGTTCGATAAAAATTTATAAGTTAATGTATTGGGGTATTACTTCAGCCTTGTAAGTGGAACTGTTGCATACATGCATAAATAAAAGTGAGTGGGTTCGAATTTCTGACAATGATTTATAATACTTGCGCTCAAAAACTCTGTATTCACTGCTACATGTTTGCTGCTTGTACTGTTGATACAAAAGAAAGTTTATGCCATAAATACTTTTATCTTACTACCACTTTCGCATGATTCTAAACCATAATATGAAGACAACAACGAAGTTTATCATGGTTACCGCGCCAATATTATCACGTCAGATGCATGATAGAAGTAGTGTACCTGTATTGCATTTGGTCTCTTAGACTTGGGTTGATTTGTACATTGGCTGCAGGTTGCAGGAGACGGATTCCCTGACAAGCTTGTTCTGCCATCTTCACTTTCACATGATGAGTTCCATCTTTTAAAATGAGTATTTCTGGGCGTCGAGGTAGAGCCTGTATCCTCACTAATTTCAGTTGTGTTACTCTGTGTTTGATCAATAAACAAAACATACGTTAAGTGTTACCGGGTTAAATTTGTGCTTAGCACTCAAACGACTGGGGCTGCTG
>JAUELG010399501.1:0-13603 GCA_031471515.1 Dendraster excentricus | reverse complement strand
CGGCCCCCAATAATTTAGAAAAATACAATAGAAGCATAAGGAGCCATTTTGTGAAAAAATGAAATACGTAAGGTGTGCCCCCAATAATCGTTGTGCGACCACGCTAAGCCACTGGGTGGGTGTTCACAAATCACGTCCTGAATCTGGATGTATTATCTGCATCTCTATCCGTATTATGGTCGGAATATTTAGTCAGAGTCCTATATAATGTTAGCCTACAGCTCAATTAAGTACGGATTTGAATACGGGCTGTATGATTATCGTTCTTTGTATGGCACCGAACTTAGCAATTAAATTTCAATTTCAATTTCAATTTATTCTTATACTATTCCAACATTACGTTGCAAATGAATTACCATATCTGAGAACGGATGTAAGGAAAAAATGATGTATTGCAAGTAAAAAAAAAAAAAAAAAAAAAAAGTAGAGATAGAGACAACTGAAAAGCAATGCTTGTATAACCCCTCAATAATAATTAGGACTATTGTATATTTAAAATTAACACATTCTAGACTACAAAAAAAACACAATATGGGCTAATTGTGAATGACGCGCTCTTTTAATACATCAATCATCAGTTGGAGTTTGGATTTATTCCCACAGGGACGTACCGTTATAATAAATTTAGTAACGAGTTTTTATTTCGTGAATCGAAAAAACAGATTCGAAATCGTCTAGTTGCGGTAAGCGTCCCTACTGCTAAATATTTTTATTCATTCTTTTTTGTTCTATATTTTGTTCATCCTTTTGATTATAGGCAATTGATGGGCAAATCCATTGTCAACCTATAGAGGGCTAATAAAAGGGCAATTTATACCAGTATTAGAGGGGAGGGGGAGGGGTGAGATAGGGTCTAGTACATAACAATAATAGCAGCAGCGAAACAACAACGAAGCAGCTGCGAACACAATATACGAAACAACACCAGAATCTTCACCAATAACAGCAACAACACCAACAACACCAACACCACTATACTACCACACCGCTACCACCACCACCACCAACAACAAAACAACAGCACCCCCAAAACAGAAACAATAACAACAAACAAAAAAACAAACAAACAAAAAAACAAAACAGAAACACCATGAACCATGTGTTTATTCGGGTGGGTGCATTATTTAACAAACAAATAATTAAACAAACAAACAAACAAACAAACAAACAAATAAATAAACAAAACAGAAGCACCATGAACCATGTGCTTATTCGGGTGGGTGCATTATTTAACAAACAAACAAACAAATAAACAAACAAAACAGGAACACCATGAACCATGTGTTTATTCGGGTGGGTACATATTTTAACAAACAAACAATCAAACAAACAATCAAACAAATAAACAAACAAAACAGAAACACCATGAACCATGTGTTTATTTGGGTTGCATTATTTAACAAACAAACAATCAAACAATCAAACAAACAAACAAACAAAGAAACAAACAAAACAGAAACACCATGAAACATGTGTTTATTCGGGTGGGTGCTTTATTTAACAAACAATCAAACAAACAACCAAACAAACAAATAAACAAACAAAACAGAAACACCATGAACCATGTGTTTATTCGCGTGGGTGCATTATTTAACAAACAAACAACCAACCAAACAAACCAACAAACAAACAAACAAAACAGAAAAACCATGAACCATGTGTTTATCCGGGTGGGTGCATTATTTAACAAACAAACAAACAAACAAATAAACAAACAAAACAGAAAACACCATGAACCATGTGTTTATTTGCGTGGGTGCATTATGTACACCCTTCATGTATAGCAGCCGATGAATGGGGATTGGGGATTGTAACTACATTTGGGTTTCTAGAAACCATAGGCACCACCCCCCAGAGAGCAAGAAAGGGGGATTTACAATTACGTCATTACAGATAATATAATCATATACCGCATATAACGCAGACCGTTTTCGCAGCAGAATATTTTAGTCTTCTTCTGTTTCTTTTTATCTGGGTAAATATTTTGAATGTTACCCAGGTAATCACAAATTGAATCAAAGTGAATTTTAGATCATGAAGAAGTAGGAGGCATACGATATAACTAAATCATTGTTATCTGAAATAATTATCAATCAACATCAACTTATTTTGGTGCATGCCTGATTCTGTCGACATTAAAATGCCGCCGAGCAGTAAGTATAAATTTAGGAATAACAACAAACTGTGTGCGCAAACAACACCAAACGCCATTTTTAAATGATTTTTTGAATGTTATTGTGGTTTACTCAATAAATACCTGTACATGCATATGAATTGTATAAAAAATAATAAATCCATATAAAGATATCGATCAGAGGTATCAAACTTTTTCAACGGAATTTCATTATTTTTTCAAGAGATCACAAGCTCTAAATGTTAAAATATCTCGGTGCCTAATAACAAAATCCTTTATTTATCAAGTTGAATTAAATAAATATGAAAAAAGGTGATTTGTTTGAATTCACATCACAATTTGGCTGGCATAAAAGTTATTGCAGTGTCATGAATTGATGTCTTGTACGGTTGTGAATTGTGATTGCATGATTTGAAGTGATGTACAGTAATATGGAAGAGCCGCGATAGATCAATAGATGGATAGTATGGCAAACATGGCGATACTATACTTAGAGATGATAGGCTGAAAGAGAGATTGTTTTATGATTTCACATTGAGAGAGAGAAAGGAGGAGATATATATTATTATGACGTCAAAGTCGTGAGTTCCAGTGGCGTAACAGGTGCATGTTATCAAGGGGGGCCCCCCCCCCAGAACTCCTGAAATCCTTCAGGGGGCAGTCTGCTCCCTCCCCCTGCCCCCTGGCTGTTACGCCACTGCTTAGTTCTCATTGTCTGAATGGTCAGAAGCTATCAATTTAAACCTGACATAAGCCCAGAGGATACAAATCAACATTTTATTTGCCTTCTCACAATGTATTTCCAATATATCTCCAAGTTGGTTTGTGTCGTTCGGGTTAATATCAAGTATAGTAGCTTCTGACCATTCGAGCAATGAGAATTAGGGGGTTTTAGGGTCGAGCACCGCACAAGGGTTTTCTATAGCTCAGTCGGAACACCGGTCTAGCAATCTGGAGGTCTCGGGATCGAATCCCGTTGGAATCTCATTTTCTTCGCCTTCTTTTAATCACAATATATTTCTGGTTAGTTTCTATATATGCTTGAATGAATGGTAGCATAATTATGTTGTTGTCGGGAAAATCATGGAATGTTCGCTTTGGGATTTGAAATGCTATTCACGAAGACAATTTAGTGTACGTCCCTCAGTAGCTTTTTTTTATACTGTACATCATATTTTTGAATATTACATGGCACTATTACGTGGCAGTCAGATGATGAAACAGTAGTTAACTTTGCTGTCGGGATAATCATGGAATGTTTCCCTCGAGATATTAAATGTTATTTCGTGAAGAAAACTAGTCCCACTAAGTCGGGACTTATTTACTCTTCCCTCAATAGCATTTAACATCCCTCGGGAGTGGAACATTCTGTGCTTTTCCTTCCATCACCAGTTAACAACGATCGCCAGTTAACATCTGTATACTGCCTTTAAATTTATGGCGTTTCTTTTCACCACCATCATTAACAAAGGAATAAAATAGGTCATAACCAAATCATATCCACAATTGTTTATACGGAATTATTGCATTTTTGGCATATGCTGCGGGATTATGTATTTTTGTGTAGGTAACCAACCATATCATGCGCTGTATTGTCACCCTTGTCAGAATGATAATGTCATGATTATAAGATCATAACAAGTTTGATTGATATATATATTTATGTTTTTATTTTTTCATCTTCATGTAGGCTCGCACGTGAGAGCAGTAACTGCGGAGTTCGATAGGGGACGTAAAAAGGCGGAGAAAGTTCGCAACCACAACAATCGGGGAATTCAAAAGGCGATACTGATAATAATCAAGAAGATTGTTGAAATGTGCATTGACACGCAATGCGTTGGCAGTCATAGCGGTAGCAGGAACAGCGAAGTCGAAACAATCGAGAAAAAGATGATGGCGACCATGAAGGAACAACTCGAGCAAGGTGAAAACCAGCACATAAACGATTACCGGAAAGTGTGGGAGGATTACCACTTAAAACTGGATAGTCTGATGTTGCAAGAAGGGGACTTGGTGACTCAAAGCATGATACAAGTTAAAGAGGCATTAGCTGAACTCAGAGAGGACGGAAACCCGATTGAGGAGATCGTTCTCGATCAAGCCGGTCAAACGGGTGGTGCCTCAGTCTCAGATGCCACTGGAGGGTTGCAAGAAAGAAACGCGCCAAGCTCAAATGACAAGAAATGTGGACTTGATAAGGTCAAGAAAGGCGGTTGGCACATGGATAGACAGGCACCAAGTAAAACATCGGCATGGTCGTCACGGCGGTCGTCCTTGTCGCCTTTGTCATCGCCGTCGTCACTGAAGTCACAGTCACCCGAGGTCATGTCTGCCGGGTCCCGAGATGGGAACTCGCTTCCAGTCAACATCAATGCAGACAGCGAAACGCGTTACAACCTATCAAAAGAGGATGATAGCGATGATGCCAAAGACAAACCGAAAAGGATGGATTCAATATTGAACAGTTTTGATAAGCCCACACCAGCCAAGGTTTCAGGCAAGGCGACATCCGGTGTGAAGTCAGGCAGACTGCATCATCGTTCAGCGTCAAGCAAGCATCCCCAAACTACAGGTATGCCAAGTGTACGACAGGCGCACAGCTCTAAGGAGATGAAATTTCGCAGGCCCAGTGGTAATCGTCAACGAATGGGGCGGCTCCCGACACATCCACCAGCTGCTACAGCGTCCGGTCATCATGCAGGCGGTGCACCAAGCAAGTCATCTTCTAGAGGTCGCCATGAAGTGCATCTACAGCCACCGACGAGTAGAAGTGTCGGAAACCAACACGCCATCGACCAACATGACCACGAGCATCGGAAATCCGATCATGGTCATAAAGACCCGACCCCGACGCTGCAGCGACCGGCAACTTCTCCCGCAAGACTGACCGAGTATCGATTTGCTGCTATGTTTTCGCGAACAGATTCATATTATCCTCCTTTACCTAAAGCTAAGTAAATGTTTATTATCATAACAAGTATCATTACATTTTATAAGTTGCACGCGATCCGTATCGGGATGGGTGGGTGGATTCACAGCGTAAAAGTCATATCCACTCTTAATATTGTTAACATGGAATGATTCATTTCGTATTAAAGAATACCAAAAAAACACGATGTTACAGCTGATGAACTTTGTGGTAAGTTCATAACAATACAGACATTAAAGGGGTAGTTTAGTTTTGGTAGAGAGGGCGCTGCACATCACAACTTTTTTGTAAGGTAATACAAAAATGAGTGTCGAATTTGAGAGAACATGCAATTTTAATGGCAGAATAAATTTTATTTCGGTCGAAATCGACTCAGAAACGACGGAAATTACGAAATATCAATAAATGTATCTGATCTTATAATTATTTGGGTCCCAGATAATTAGATGAATTAAAAAAAATCAAAATCTTTTTTTTAAATACTTTTTTATATGTGTTGATGATCTCTGTATTTAATCATTATTTTAATATAACATGACATGCCTAATTTGTAATGAAAAATGGTTATAACCAATGCCTTTTATAAAGCGCCCTATTGTGTTATAATGGCTCGTTTTGAATGATAAAGTGCTGTTTTTTTACTTTGTACTTTGTCGTTTGTTTTACTTTGTCGTTTGTAATTCTGTATACCATTTTAGTATCGTGGAGTTATAACTATTAATGCATAATGTTACTGTCCAGGTCTGGTTGCTAAAGTTCAGCCTTACCAAAAACTAAACTACCCCTACGTCTATCTATGCTATAGGCGGGAATCACAACCTCGAAATACTGATCAAATATAAATCTGTCTGCATGTTTTCCTGTCGTATATACGTTTACAATGTCACCACCAATTGATATTCGAACATTTTACAAATATAATTTTAATATGATATTCGAACATTTTACAAATATAATTTTAATATGATATTCGAACATTTTACAAATATTATTTTAATATTCTTTAGAATTGTGTCATAAACATTATTTTGATGTTAGCTTAGATACGTTTTTTTCTTCCTTTCTATTTGGTACATACAATATAGTGGTGCATAATCCGATCCGTTAGCTATGGCTATGAGGAGCCAAGTGGGGTAATTATTTTTTCATCAAATTGTTATCTTAAAATGATCCATGCCATGGATTCTAAGCTTTTAGAAAATACAAACTTCATAGGGTAGGTGATAGTTATTAAATTGACAAATAAAGGATTTTTTAACCAATGTTGTAAATTTTGAGGGCCAGACGTGCGTATTTTGAGTTTATAGATCAATGATTTTTAATTATATTTTTCTTCCAAATTAAAATGCTCCAAATCAAAATGTGTACCATCCCATTTATGTAACCATTTGATTTATCAAATTATAGCTGATCATATTAAACTGAGTAAATACATTTTCCGTCGTGATGAGATAATTATTGCAACATAATTAACCCACCCATCCCTGTAAATAGTTGGTAGCTCGACCCCCGCGAACTTAGCTTGCCTTCTGTTATTAAAAATATGATCAACACATTGTATTTGTGAATAATCATTATTGGAATCTCGCTGGGGGAGCGTTTTTCTTTTTATATGAATTGAATCGATGTAACCTTCGGACATATCGTATCTCTTTTGTATTTTAGAGAGCCTTTACTCTTTGGAAATACATGCCAAGAATTGACATTGCAACACCATGGTCATGTCGCAACTATGATTATGATTTTGTCTTCGTGTGGGTTTTACGGAATTCATTCAAAGAGCCTGTAAACAAAAACATACATTTTATCAGCTTGTCAATATTTAACAATAAAAATACACCCGGTTTGTATACTCGCGCTTTTTGTGGCACTGTAGTATAGTATGACATATTGATTATCTTACGTTCATCCGTGTTACTATATACGGTCACATGTAGCGTACAAGTATAAGTGATAATAATAGTTATAATAATTGATATTTATACAGCGCATTTCCAATACAGAACTGATCGATGCGCTTTACAAGTCCTCCCCAATAATCTACAACAAAGTGACGTATCCAAACAAATAACTAGACATTTTTAAACACTGATGATTCTTTCAAAGGGCAAAATAAAATGAGTGAAAAATCCGCAAATTATAAATTTGTTGTACATTATAAATTAAATTGCATATATATTTACAAGTATTCAAAGTTGAACAAATACAAATTATGTCAATGTAAATAACATAATTATTTCTTTCTAAATCTCTTATTTCATTCATAATTATGTAACATATATTATATGCTATATTCTTTGTTGATGTGTATAAATTATATTCAATAAAAAAATTCAGTGTATACAATGAATGTCAGACCTCGATCATTTTCACTATGCGGTGTTTTATTTTACAAGTGATTGTCGGAAACAACAGCATGCGTTTTAAACCGTCTTTTGCAACGTGTAATTCATTGTATTACTTTGCCTTTCTGTTCATCGTCTAGTGCGTATATCCAATTATGGATGCTATGACTGCATGGTGATGGTGTTGGTGATGGTTTTCATCCTTATTGTGATGATAACGATCATGAATGATGGTGGTGATGGTGGCGATGATGATGATGATGGTGATGATGGTGGCGTTGGTTTTTTTACATACTGCCCCGCTATATTTGTAATGATGATCGATTATGATTATGAAGACGACGACGATGATGATGACGATGATATTGATTGTGTTGGTGATGATGTGAAGCGCTTAGAGATGATTATAAATCGATATTATTATTATTATTATGACTGTGGTGATGGTGATGGTGGTCATGGAATCGATATTGACTTGGTTTCCTGTCGATGTACAATCAGTTGGTAATATTTTAATTTCTTTTAATAATAATAATAATTGCTTTTTATATAGCGCTATTCCCGTGAGGATCATAGCGCTTTACATATTATTATTACCCCGGTCAACGGATACATACTGCGGTCGTTCCTGCACATTATGTGCGCTTTTTCCACTCCCTAGGGAGTATTCCAGCCAGTCGCCGATTAGGCGCGCACAGTGCTAAGGAAACACGCTCCCATCCTTCCGGGTACCCATTTATACACCTGGGTAGAGAGCAGCGAATGAAAAAAATTATTTGAATTTCATGAATTGATAATATAATAAATCATAATGGTATACGTATCCATTAATTTAACACGAGTGCATTCACATATAATTTACAAGACATTAATGTGAATAATAGTGAATCGATTAAATAACAGTGCAAGTGATCCTGATCGATTCTAACTTTAGCCGTAGAGGGCATATTACCCTATGCTCTGAAATTACAGTACTCTGAAATCAATTTTCAACATAAAGGGAAAAAAGGCGCTTGCGTTTTCGCCCGAATTCTGTCACTTCTAATCGCATATCTCGTTTTAGGAATCACTAGCATTATAAGTAATATTTTTTAGATGACATTCATCTACATATGTATTAAAAAAAAAAAAAAGATTGTTAAATTGCGCAAAGACAAGCCTTGGTTTAATGAAGCATTGCGTGAATGTGTAAAAAGAGGTGTGATTTTTATATTTTTTGTGAGAAACCAAATTCCGTCACTTCTAGTCGTATTTCTCGTTTATTTATTTAACGTGCTGATATTTAAGCTTTTGAGTGTCTTAATCGATAGTAAGCTCGCTTGGCATGAACACATTGATACTGTCTGCAATAAACTTTCTATTAAATAGTATTGAATTTTGTCCACATAATATTGCATACATTATTTACAACGCAGCAATTTTCCCATACCTTTATAAGTGTAAAACTACTCTGGATAACAATCGTAATTATTCAATGATGAGATTGATATGCTTTAAGGGATTTAGTAACATCGTCCAAATCCTCAAAATCCAATTGGAATTGTAGCGGTTCTATCATGTATTGTTGTATAAAAGCATGGAACCGCTTTCGGTTGTACAAATTGTATTTCTATATGTTTTGAGTTTGATTAAGATACTCATTTCTTTATAATTATCTACTGGATACTTACAACAGTGTACAAAGCTATTACAATGAGTTAGCGAATATCACATTGTATTATCGCTCATTACTCAGTCATAATTATAACAGTACATTTCAGCGGCGTAGCTTCGAGTTGAGAGGGGAGGGGGGGGGGGCGTGGGGACGTGTCCATCTCCCTTTAAATAAAAAAAAGTAGTTATCATGAGCAGAACACATTTCTAAATATGTATGAGAGTCGTATAAAGCTTCGTAAAGGCAAGAGTGGTCACTCTTGCCCTGACGAAGATCCTGCTAGGATTATAAGCTAGGCTTTATACGACTCTCATTTACCTCACTGGCGATTTTTAGTAGACAAGTAGTTTTTAGCAGTATTTTCCGTATTTAAATATATGTATACATTATCATGATGTTCCTCTAATCAGTCCGTATTATCGCCACCAACTTGTACTTGTCACCTTATACAGGTGATATCACACAGCTCTCCCTAAGACTCTCCCTAAAATCCCTAATGCTAACTAGGCCGCCCTACCCTCTCAACGCGATTTGTACGATTGTTTCGCACCGAATGAAGATAAGACGTAATCGCTTTGTAACAATTTCTTTTTTAAAACTGGTGCATCTTTTAAAACTTTGCAAATGTTCTCACCCACTGAGTACCTTAAAGATTTGCAAAATATGAGTCCTTACTGCTTTGAAGTCATTTTAAATTTTGTCTTTACATGTCAGCATGTCAGGTTCTTTTAAAACTCACATGAAAAGTGAGTTTTCTTGAAAAGATATACAACATTTTTGTATTACTTTTTGGTATTTTAGGTGCTTAAATTAGTTGTCTAATATTAAGAAAAAAAAAACAGTTCAGTTTTGGCATAGAGGACGCTGCACGAAATAATGTTTTGTGAGTTAATTCAAATGAAGTGACTAACGGAGTATAAACTTTGAAAGAACATACAATTTTATTGGCAGAATAAACTTTATTTGATTAAAATCGGCTCAAAATAAATATCAATAAGTATATCCGATCGTAATAAATCTGGAGCCCACATTTATTTTATCATTTTTAAAATTAAATTTAAACTTAAAATATGCTTACACCGTTTTAACATTTTCAAAAGAGGTTTATAATAGTTGTTGATGATATCACTGTTTAATATTATTTCAACGAAACATCACATGCATAAGTTTCTATGAAAAATGGTTGAAACCAATGTTTTTTTAGAAAGCGCTTTTTTTGTGCTTAAATGGACTTTTTCAAATGATAACAGGCTTCTTATATATATACATGTACTTAGTAGTTTGTAATGTTCTATACATCTCGAACATGGTGTCGTACAGCTATTAGTTTGCAATGTTATTGTACATGTTTTGTTACTAAACCGCAGACTTGCAAATACTGTACCAACCCTTTAATAAAAAAAAAAATACCAAGTTTCTGATTTATAAGCAATTGTAACTTACAATCAGTTGTATCTCTTTCTGCAACGGGACCCAGATGTTTTGTACCCAATTCATACAAATTATTAATGTTTAAGCGGACATATCGAGACAAAAGTCACTTGACTTTATACGTCCCCTATACAGCTCTGTTCTTAAAGGGATCTAGTAACTTTGTAACTATATGCAATGAAAGCGATGAATGGTAGTTACAATGTATATCGTGTTATCCGATGTTCCCACTGTGAAAATTTCAAGTAAAATGGACGTTAAATTGCCGAAAAATGAGCACAAATAATGCAAAGTGATATTCACTAACTCATTGCACTGACTTCACTGACTTCACTGTTACGATTATCCGGTGGACAGTTTAAAATCTGAACACTTTAATCGTAAACAATGGGTGACTAAATCAGAAACACACGTTGACTTTGGTTGATATATGATAATAAATACATCTCATACCTGTTAAATATTTTAAGTACATTTTGGTCAGATTTGTTATATTATTTTTATATTACTTTTTTCTACCTGTTTAGCTTCACCCCTACGCTATTGACTTCTGCGACATAATACCATTCAACCATCAGTCAGCTAGATGAATAAAATACATTGGTATGTCAATTGGCCACCTGTTTACAATAGCATTCATGTTTTATACAATGCCTACTAACCATGAAAAGAAGGGTTTCAATGAAAACATCAAATGCTAATGCGATAAGGTAGTAGCAGTAGTAGTAGTAGTAGTAGTAGTAGTAGCAGCAGTAGTAGTAGTAGTAGTAGTAGTAGAAGTAGTAGTAGTAGTAGTAGTAGTAGTATTAGTAGTAGTATCAGTAGTAGTAGTAGTGGAAGTAGTAGTAGTAGTAGTAGATAGTTGTAGTAGTAGTAGTAGATAGTTGTAGTAGTAGTAGTAGTAGTACAAGATGAAGAAGGGCTTTGCATTTTGAATTTATATCTAAATTGTTGTTTCATGAAATTTCACAACCGATAACAATAGGAGTGATAAATCGCACCATAATTATCAATTTATACATGACGTATGCAAAAACAAACCTGGTGGAATGTGGCTTCCTGGTTCCCCAGATCCTGCATCGGAACACCATCAGTCTGTTGAGCGGGATCAACCCTGCCTCCCACGCAACATCTAAGCATACTTGATCGATTTAGTAACCTCCTTTACGAATAGTTACAATTTGTCCTTTCCCTTCTGTTTATTTCACTTTTTAGCCGTTACATTTAATTCCAGTAACGACGTCCGATTGTGAATGTATAGATGCTTCACAAGCTCAGTGGCAAACATATAATACGTCATTATCATCAAAGTTAACAAGTTGTTATGGTGGGCGTGGTTAATCAAAGTTTCCTTCCGCAGATTTAAAGGGATGATAATTAACCAATGAGCAGCGTGGATGGATGATTAGAACAGCTGATAACATTTGTTCTAATGACAATAGCTCTAAATCGAAACCAATCGGAAAACACAACGGGAACTGGATGAAGTTTATTAAGACAAAACTAAAATGAGCGATGGAGGGGGTATGTATGTTTAAAGGGGTAGTACAGTTTTTGGTAAGACTGAACCTGAGTATCCAAAACTTGCACAGTAACATTACATACTAATATTTATAACCCCACCATGCGCGAAAGGTATATACAAATACAAACGACTAAATAAAAAAGTGCCATTAAGATACTAGATGGCGCTCACTAACAAAGCATTAGTTTCACCCACTTTATACAAAAGTATGAATGTGATGTTTTGTTTAAATAGCGATTAAATAGAGAGATCATCACAACTTTTTAAACAACGCTTTAAACTTTTTAAGTATAAGCATTTAAATAAAAAAAAAAATCATCGTTTTTATTTGAGGCCAAAATATATACAATTTGATATATCTATTAATAGTTCAGCAATTTCTGAACCAAATTATTCTGTCATTAAAATTGCAGGTTTTTCTCCAAAATGGACACTCGACAGCGCCCTCTCTACCAACACTGAACTACTCCTTTAATAGTCGGCATCTATTTAGATATGAATAGTTTATGTTGACATAATCGCCGGGGGATACACCAACATCACAAACATGTTGTAAGTCTTCCCAATTAACGCTCAGCTAAAAGGGAACAATACAGCAGCCAACAAAGAACACTAAGCTAAAACAAGCACCATGAGCACTGCGAACTGGTTTTAACTGGAATTGTTCTAAAACAATTATCCAGGGGAGGCTCATCATAAATTGCGATTCGCAGTGATCAATCGATTTTGCTTTGGATCATTCCCGAAGAATATATGATTGCCTCAATGTCAGAACAATCGTGGTATATTTTGTCATCATTCAAATGTATGTGTGTATGTGTGTGTGTATATATATATATATATATATATATATATATATATATGTGTGTGTGTGTGTGTGTGTATGTGTCTGTGTGTGTGTGTGTGTTTGTGCGTGTGTGTGTGTGTGTGCGTGCGTGTGTGTATGTGTGTGTGTGTGTGTGTTCGTGTGTGTGTGTGTGTGTGTGTGTGTGTATATATGTGTTGTGTGTGTGACCATGATTTCATCCCCCCAAAAAATAAATAAATAAACAAATAGGGGAAACTAGCAAACAAAATTAATTAATCAACTCCTATCAGACTACGCCACTGCGGCCCATGTGACTGGTTATGTGGTATGTACGTGGCTCAGACGTGGTTCACCTCCGATTGATTGTTTTTGTTTAACGGGGAAGTTCAATTATGGTAGAGAGGGCGCTGCACATCACAATCTTTTGTGAGGTAATGAACAACTGTCGAATTTCAGAGAACACACACTTTTGATGGCAGAATAAACTTGATTTCGTCAAAATCGGTCCAGAAAAAGCTGAAACATTAATAAACATCTCCAATCCTAAAATAATTCAAGGCCCAAATAATTAGATGAGTATTGCAAAAAAAAATAAGAATGCTTATGCTTTTTCAAAAATTTTCAAAAGCGTTTTCTCAAAACAGTCGTTGATGATCACTGTATTTACTAATCATTTATCAAGTAATCACATGCATAATTCTGTATGAAAACTTGTTGAAGCAAATGCAGTCTTTGAAAGCCCCCAAACTAGTCGTTTGTATTGGTGTATACCTTTTA